>OY757913.1:122985817-123085817 GCA_963585895.1 Sepioteuthis lessoniana | reverse complement strand
TTGGTTGATCAATTGATATCAACTCATCTGGGTTATTTTATACTGAGAATTTATGGAACTGCGTTTATTATAGTTTTATATTTATATTTTTGTAGTTCTTTCTTAAGAGGTTTTTACACACAGTTATATGATATCAGAGGATGCTACGAACAAGAGAAGATAACTCATGATAGAAAGCGATGAGTTCAGTTTCTTCACTAACATTGGTAGGACTATAACAGGATATTATTGTTACGCTAGGATTGCCCTGAAAAGTAGCTATAACCATCCTAGGTTGTATTTTCTCTGTGCTATTTAGTGATTTTAGGGCTCGTGGTCCTATGAGCATACCTACACCTCCTATCGTGGCATTGACAGAGTTTTTCTCCATGCTGATGCAGTGGCTAGCGTCCATCCATTGCCAGAATCGTGATATTTAAGATCCTCGTTATATGTGTATCGGTGCTCTTGAATGCATATTCTGTCTCTGTTATGATCTATGGGCCGATGCGGTCAGTACCGATAGTTGTCATATTTTATTTAAGGTACTCGTAGCATCCCCAAACACAACGTTCTTGTCATTAGCGGAGACATGAATGCCTAAATTGGAAATAACAGAAAACACAAATTCAGCCAACACAACTCGTCAAACAGAAATTGACAACATCTGACAGATTTCACGATAGAAAATAGATTAACATGCCTCAATACAAACTTTCAAAAAAGGGAGGGAAAACTTTGGACATTCACATACGCAACCAATATTAAAACACAAATAGACTACGTCTTTATAAATAAGAAATGGAATAATATCGCATTGAACTGCAAGGCGTACTCCTCATTCGAGGGTGTGTCCACCGATCACCGATTTGTTACAACAAAAATATGACTGAGCCTACGAAAGAATGCAACCCGAACAACGACCACCGTACACTATGGCTGGGTCCTGCTTAATAACAGGGATACCAGAGAAAAATATGCGTTAGCACTAAGAAAGAAATACGATGCACAACAGAAAAAGACAAAAACACATACTCCGAGTGACGAATATGAGAATTTAGTCATCGGCCACTTAGAAGCAGAAATCATTCCAACTAAACAAAGAACGAAATCTAGAGTCCCATTAGAGACATTAGCGGTTAGAGAAAAGTGCGCAAACGTGAAAACTTGTTCCAAATGCAATAGGAATTACCCAACGAATACCAATGCCCAGAAACTCGAAAAGGCACAAAATGAATTAGCTAACATATACCTAAAAGAACAGACAGAATACATACAAAATCAGATCGATAAGATAAGAGACTCGGTTAAAGATAGACAATCTAGGATAGCATGGCAAAAGGTAAACGAAGTGAGTAGAAGGAAGAGAACTGCCAAAGCTAAACTGGAAGCTACTAGCCAACAAGATCAAATACACCTGTGGAAACAGCATTTCGAGAATTTACACGGAAACCCTCCGAAAGTTACTCATGAACTAATCACGAGAATCATAAGTAAGCAATTAGACATCAAACTAGGACCGTTTACTCAAGAAGAACTCGACTCGGTTCTTAGAAAAATTTAAAATAGAAAGGTAGCAGGGCTCGATGAAAAACCCCCAGAAGTATGAAAGACCAGAAAATTCGACGACATATTGCCTCGACACTGTAATGATGTATATAATCAAAATCCTATAGACGAATGGAGGGATACATCCTCCCCTTCCCTAAAAAGTGCGACCTCGGATTAGCCAAGAACTACCTAGGCATAACACATACATCCATACCGGCCAAAATATACAATGCCCTACTACGCAACCGCATAGAACCCAAAACCGAGAATATACTTAGGACGAACTAAAACGGCTTCCGGAGAAATAGATCCACGATGTCACAAATTTTGACTATCCATCGAATTCTTGAAGGTGTACATTAAAAAAAAACTCTCGAGGCAACAATATTATTTGTCAACTTTACTAAGGCCTTTGACTCCATTCACACAAAAGATGGAGCAAATTCTACCCACATACGGCCTACCCAAAGAAACCGTCGAAGCCATAAAGATTCTCTATAGAAACATCAAAGTAAAAGTCCGTTCTCCGGATGGAGACACAGATTACTTCGACATTGTAGCAGATGTACTGCAAGGACACACACAAGCCCCATACCTCTTTATCATCTGTCTAGACTACGTACTTAGAAAATCTATCGATAAAATCAAAGAAAACAGTTTCAAGCTAACAAAAGAAAGAAGCAGAAGTTACCCCGCACAAACAATTACCGACACCGACTACACCGATGATATAGCGCTTCCGGCAAATGCACGCGCCCAAACCGAAACCTTGCTACATAGTCTGGAACGTGGCGCTGCAGGCATCGGCCTCCATGTCAATGCACACAAGACGGAATATATCTGCTTTAATCAGACTGGCGACATCTCCACACTAAACTGTAGTTCTCTGAAACTTGTAGACAAGTTCACCTACCTACAAAGTAGTGTCCCATCAACCGATACAGACATCGATACGTGACTAGCAAGGGCATGGACAGACACCAATAGGCTATCGGTCATATGGAAGTCAGACCTGACCGATAAAATGAAGCGCAATTCCTTCCAAGCAGCGGCCGTGTCGATAATGCTATATGGATGCACTACATGGACGCAAACTAAACGTATGGAGAAAAGGCTTAACGACAACTACACAAGAATGCTGCGAGGTAACACCCACAAGGTAGCAGCTGTACGACCACCAACCACCCATCACGAAAACTCTCACGATTAGACGAACCAGACATGCGGGACACTGCTGGATAAATAAGGATGAGCGCATAAGTGATATACTCCAGTGGACCTCTTCACATGGACGAGCAAAGGAAGGACGACTAGCTCGAAACTACATACAACAGTTCTGTGCCGATACGGGATGTATCCCTGAAGACCTGACGGAAGCAATGGACGATAGGGAGGGTGGCGAGAGAGGGTCAGGGATATCTGTGCTGATTGCGCGACATGGTGATGATGATATGATATTAAAAAATCCATGTCTAATACTAGTAATCTGCTCAGGTGGAATGGTTTCGAGTATTCTTATCTAATACTAATAATTCAAAAATAATTATATGGTTTCGAGTAATTGTTTCGATTTAATAATAATCAGTTGTTGGTAGGCCGTTATATGGTTTCAAATAATAATAATAATGATAGGAAACGAAAATGGGGGAGAAAAACAACTCTATGTACGTCTTAAACGACTAATAAACAACATCTCACACGAGAAAACCTAGACGTGGCTAAGAAAAGGAAACTTTAAGAGAGAAACAGAATCTCTCCTAATAGCAGCATAAAACAATGCATAAGAATCAATCATATCAAAGCGAGAATAGATAAGACGCAACAAAATAGTAAATGTAGGTTAAGCGGTGATAGAGACGAAAACATCAATCACATAATAAGCGAATGCCGTAAACAGAAGGAGTATGAAACTAGATACGACTGGATGGGCAAGGTGATCCACTGGGAGATGTGCAAGAAATTTAAATTTGACCATAGATCAAATAGTATATGCACAACCCAGCACCTGTCCTAGTGAATGACATAAACTCCTATGGGACTTTGACATACAAACGGATCACCTAATCTCGGCCAAAAGACCAGATCTTATAATAATCAACAACAAAAAAAGATAACTTGCAAAATCGTCGACTTTTCTGTCCCGGCTGACCACAGAATAAAACTGAAAGAATGTGAAAAGAAGGATAATTACCTCGACCTTGCTAGGGAATTGAAAAAACTACGGAACATGAAGGTAACAATTTTACCAATTCTGATTGATGATTATTAAAGGGACTGGAGGACTTGGAAATTAGAGGACAAGTGGAGACCTTCCAAACTACAGAATTATTGAGAACGGCCAGAATACTGAGAAGAGTTCTGGAGACTTGAGGAGACTTGCTGTCACTCAAACTCCAGTGAAAAACCATCAGCTAAAACTGATCTGAAAAACACTAATAATAATAATAATAATAATTCTTTGTAAACTATAATAGTTTCAAGTAACTATTCTTAATATTGATAATGTACCGTTATATGGCATCAAATATTCCTATCGAATACAAATAATCTTTAAACAGATCGATTTGACCCATAGTTGGAGCTCTAACAGATACGAGCAATCTTGGTCCGATTGGATTTGAAAAAAGTGGCAATAGAAGTGGGTATTATTATTCACTCTCCAAAGCTCCAAAACTTGAACCTTTATGGTAACATCTTACATCTTAGAGATAAATATGAAGTAAGATAGATAGATATGTGTAGGCATATATAAAATATATACTTTCATCCACAGGCAAAGAATAACAAAAAAGAGAGAAAAAGTGTGCTATGGAAAGTGTTGAACTGTTCGAGTACCTCCTCCCTCCCCGCCACAAAAAAATGCTGTCAAATTATGAAAATGAGGCTTGATCAGTGACTTTTATAATTAAAAATGCACAAGCACAAAATCAGATGAATCATGTGATAAACAAAATGAAACACGATCTGATAAATCCATCAAACTATTAATGAATATAAATGGATAGAGAGATGGGGACAAAATTAGAATTGTACAATTTAAATTTATAACATTGAAATGAAGCAGCTTTTTCAAATAGACATATTCGACGATTGCTGAAAAGGTTGAAAAGTCGTCTTGTTTCATTGTTTTGGATAAAGTGTTCCTAGCTGACTTCTACAATCTGCACCAAAAGTAAACACCAATCTCGGTCAATATTGGCTTTTTAATAGATTGATTGATACATGTTTCTACTTTTGTGCAGAAATAAGATGATTAAAATTCACCAAAAGAACCAATCAGAAAAAGCGTTACAAATTAGCGTTGTTTTTTGTTTGGTGGAGAGAGTTATTTCCCTCTTTATTGTCACCAGTGACATCCATCCAGCTAAAGGAATCCACTTTCATTCTTAAAATCTCCGGAGCAAAGAATACATTGACTGTATCACCTGGGGTGGGGTAAGACCACCCCCATCCCTATAAAAAAAAGGTGGTGTCTTGGGTTTGACACTAAAATGCATCCAGTGGCGAGAACTGAAGAATACCAAGTTTGGCTTCATTGCTATTACTCCAAGATTCATTCTGATTCAGAGTGAGAGTACCAGTTAGGGTCCCATCTAGGGGTCCAATAGATCTGTTAGAATCCCATCTATGGGTCAAATAGATCTTTTAGGGGCCCATTTATAGGTCTTATAGATCTGTTAGAGTCCCATCAAGGAGTCAAATAGATGTGTTAGAATCCCATCTATGGGTCAAAAAGATCTGTTAGGGTCCCATTTATGGGTCCAATAGATCTGTTAGAATCCTATCTATAGGTCTAATACATCTTTTAAGGTCCTATCTTTTAGTCAAATAGGACTGTTTAAAGGTTATTTATATTGGACAGGAATGCTCGATACCATATAACTATGTGCAAATTATTTGCATTACTAAAGAATACTTTTAAAAATATCTTAAGAAACAACTATACAAGAAAAAAAATATAAACATACAATGTATGCGGTTCTCTAACTTCTATGTATAAAATAGTCCCAGACCAGTTAACATGCCGTTAAAATCAGTCGATCAATCAGTCTTAATGCTAAGAAGCTCTAGATTCAGCTAAGTGACTGAATGCCTTTCATCACTTATTTGGTCGGGGAGTTGCTAGAAAACTTATCTTTATGGCATCTGAGCAACAGGAGTTATTTAGCAGTCGCCCTATTCTCCCCAGGTAACATATTACAAGTTGTATAAGGTTATATGGTACCAGCAGCCAGGAACAATTCCTGATTTGACCTAACGAGAAGGCTTCAACTGCCCACTGCTATTAACTCATCGCTGAGAAGCGAAAAAATAGATTCATTCGATTTTTACTAATCTTAACCATTTCAGTAAGGAATCTCAAACTTCATACAGCGTTTAACCACTCAATGGTATTTAAAACTGCTTTAAGGAAATTATGAACTTAAAATGTATTTCCTGTGAATATGAGAAATTTCACAAGTTTTCTTGTGGTTCAGTCGGCAGAAACTGGAGAATACACCGACTGCATCTCTGCTAAGGGGTAAGACTCCTCTAACGGGTGTCCTGTATATGATACTAAAAAATCTGATGGTGTGGCTCCAGTAATGCTGAAGCTTTGGGGAATGCGGAGTACCTCTTCATTGCCATTACTCCCAGGTCCACTCTGTCCCGGAGTGGTAGCACCTGATAGGGTCCTATCTATGGGTCAAATAGAACTGTTTGACATTTAAACTGTGTACTTTGACATTTAAAATGAGTGCAAACAAATGACTTCTGCAAAACAGAAAACCGTTTGATCATTTAACTGTGGGTGAACAGATGACTGATGTTTAATTGATTTGTTAGGGATACATAGCAATACTCGTAACCATTTAACTTTGTTGACTTTTAATAAACTAAATTATTCGAAATAGAACTGTTTGATCACTTAACTGTGTGTAAACAAATGACAGAAGTATAATTGAATTGTTAGTGTTAAAGAACATCACTTGAAAACTTTACATGAGACTTTAACTGTGTGCAAACAAATGATTAATAGTAAATAGAATTATTCGTATTAGATAGAAATAAGTGAAACCACTCTTAACTGTGGGCCAAATAAATGAGCTCAGGCACGTTTAAAAATGTTATCTAAAAATTGTTTAGAAATCATATATACGTGTACCCTTCAATAAGTTTCCAGACATTTTTGTACAGGCATTTAAATTTGTCGGAGACTCTTGAGAAGTCAGTATCTTATTGCTATACATCTTATGAGATGACTGGCCAATTTTTATGATTTCAGCTTCAAATCAACAGCTACAGCAGCAACTGGAATACATCCTACTAAAGCCTGATTGTCACAGCCGGCGAATTTCAAAAATGCAATCTGGACGTGAGGACACTTTAGAAGAACGATATGCAATAAAATTCTGTTTTAAACTTGTCCGGGACGAAGGTCAATATACAACACTTGCATGAATCTAGCATAAGTTTTTTAAGTGGCATTAGAGATTCAAGGAAGGCAGGGAGTCTTTGAGGGATGATGAGAGGTGTGGGAGGAGTAAGGAAGTCAATAGACCAGAGTTGATTGGCCAAAGGGTTAGGGTTACTATGTTGAGGTTTTAAGGGATTTCAGGAAGAGATTCCTAGGGAAGAGGCCAGCACTCTTCAAATCGGATCAGCGACATTTCCAGCAGAACTATGCACAGTCCACAAGTCCATCCTTGTCACAGACTATTTGACCAAGATGGGCATCAAGACAGTTCCTCTAAGAAAATATATCTTTATTTAAGATAAAATGAGTAACATAGATTTTGCAAGCAGAACAGAGTAGCACTAGCGAACAATATGAAGTTTATTGAACCTGTGAATCCATATAATTTGAAGTATCCAGTAAGATACGCTACCTACTATACCACAAGGCAATTAATACTCTCCATTAAAGGTGTTTTATTCGGTCTTGATTTAACCAAATCAAACTCTCTTATGCAATCTGTGTTATTGCAGGGATTGCATATTTCACAAGAATGTGATAATACAATAAACAAGGTTTTCGTTTGGTGAAAAAGAAAATCTCTGTTTCTTTATCTTTGGGCGTTAAGAGGTCAGTGACCTTTTCTTTTTTGTGTTGCATACGTTTAAACTAAAAACCTTTTGAAATGTAATCCTATTCTCAACCACTTTGCTGCACCTGTTAGTGCAGCTACAGGTACGTGAGATAAGAAAACTGATAATGCCAAGAATATTGTTTCTATTTGCAATGATTATAGGCAGTTTTGATATGGTTGTTTCGTTTAGAAAACGAGAAAGCAGGGCATTGAGGTGAAGAGAAATATTTCTAATTTAAGTAAGGTGGACACAATGTTAAAAATGGACAAATAATAACAAAACAAAATATTCATGGTGGTTTATTTATTCATTTATTAATTTGTTTATTTATTGGTCTTGGGAATAAAGGGAAGGTGAAAATAAGGGAGATATAGATGGGAGAAACATAACAAATAGGAAGAAAAGGGGTCAGTTCATCTAAGAGAAGGAAGGGAGATAGGAAGAGGAGTATAAGTAGCAAAGACGATGAGGAAAAAATATGAAAGATAGAATTGTATGTCAAAATAAAAGAAGATGAATTAGATAGATAGATAGATAGATAGATAGATAGATAGATAGATAGATACGTGGTGCATTCAATAGGTTTCCAGACTTTTTTCGTACAGGCATTTAAAATTGTCGCAGTCTCTTGAAAATCCAGTATCTTATTGCTATACATCTTATGAGATGACTGACCAATTTTTATGATTTCAGCTTCAAATCAACAGCTACAGCAGCAATTGGAATACACCCTACTAAAGCCTCATTGTCACAGCTGGTGAAATTCAAAATTGCAATCTGACACTTTAGATATACAATAAAATTCTGTTTTAAACTTGGAAAAAATGCTACAGAAACGTATGGAATGCTTCAGACTGCTTTTCGACCATCTTGCATGAATCGGGCATCAGTTTCTGAGTGGCATAAGAGATTCAAGGAAGGCACGGAGTCTGTGAGGGATGATGAGATCCCTGCAATAACACAGATTGCATCAGAGTTTGATTTGGTTATATCAGAACCAAAAAAAAAAACACCTTTAATGGAGAGTATTAATTGCCTAGTGGTATATTAGGTAGCGTACCTACAATGGATTCACGGGTTCAATCAAGTTTATATTGTACGCTAGTGCTACTCTGTTCTGCTTGTAAAATCTGTTACTCACCTTATTTTGAATAAAGATATATTTTCTTAGATCTCAGCACATATAAAACTTCAAGAATACTCATTTGGTTTGGTTTTATAGCATATCAACTCTTGTAGGTTGTTTTTTTAATGCCAGGAATTGGAATACACCCTACTAAACATATGGAATGCTTCCGACTGCTTTTCGACCATCTTCCATGAATCGAGCATCAGTTTTTTAAGTGGCATTAGAGATTCAAGGAAGGCACGGAGTCTGTGAGGGAGGATAAGAGGTGTGGGAGGTGTAAGGAAGTCAATACACCATAGTTGATTGGCCAAAGGGTTAGGGTTACTATGTTGAGGTTTTAAGGGAGTTCAGGAAGAGATTCCGTCGGAAGAGGCCAACTCTCTTCAAATCGGGTCAGTGGCATTTCCACCAGGAAAGTGCACCAGTCTACAACTCCATCCTTGTCACAGACTATTTGACCAAAATGGGCATCAAGACAGTTCCTCACCCTCCCTATAGTCTAGACCTTGTTCCCTATGACTTTTGCTTATTCCCTAAGCTCAGAGGCTGTCGCTATGAGACAATTGAGGAAATGAAAGAGGCTGTGATGAAGGTCATTGATACACTCACACAAGAGGACTTCCATGGGGCCTTCGAGAAGTTGTTGGAACGGTACAACAAGTGCATTGCAGCCAGAGGAGATTACCTCGAAGGGGACTAGAGTTTCATGTGTGTACTATCAATAAAAGTGCCCATACGAAAAAAGTCTGGAAACTTATTTGATGAGCCTCGTATATATATATATATATATATATATATATATATATATATATATATATATATATATATTAGATGCTGCTACGTCAGCATGAAAAATGAAGTTAAAACGAGTTCCAATTCATTTTGAAGATGTTTATTTACGTTAATGTCTTTGGGAAATGCATAACTTCAATTCTTACGCTCTTTTTCATCACCAGTTCCTTTGACGAACCTTTTCATCACTGACACAGTACAAGGATTTACAGGAGAGAAGAAAAGATTTAGTGAATGAGCACCAACATAAACCATTTTCTATATCAGCCTTACCTACCAAAATAGGAATAGCAAGAGTGTGTATTCTTATCGTGAACCTTGACAAAATCCCATTACCATTATTATGAATACTATATATATATATATATATATATATATATATATATATATATATATCCCTTTATAAAAAATTGAGCAAGAGTATATAGGGAAATGGAACATCAAAACTACCGATTTAAAAGGAAACATGCCGTCATCGGTGCGAGGGATGGTTAGTAGTGTCAGATTTGTCGAAATCACGTTGATACAAATGTAGACATTACTGTTTTTAAGAGTCAGTTAGGTGAAAGCAAGAAACAGAGAAAAATAAAAGATACAACATCTGCTTTTTGTACATTTCTCTCACTTTGTTCTTTGAGTGCGTGTCATGGCCTTTGTGTTAAAATGAAAAATAAATAAATTCACAAAATAAACTAAAAAGCTTTCTTTCTTTGATTCATCAGGTCAGTATAAACAGTGTCGACTCAATTTCGAGCCCACCAGAATCTACTTAGGTAGATTTTAAGAGAGTGCTTATTGTGATTCCGGAAGAAAGTTCAGTTCGATGTATGGTAACGTGCTCACTTAATGCGAAATCTCTTTGTTCTGTCAGCCCTGTCGGTGGGGCTTAGAATATGTTAAATGTCATGACGACCAGGGGTAACCCCCCACTACCTCCAAAAAAGGTATTCCTGGGTGTGACAATAAATTGCATCTGATGGCGAAGCTTCAGTCCTGGATATCTGGGGAGAGTGGAGTACTCTTTCATTTCCATTACTCCCAGGTCCACTCTGACCCAAAGTGGTAGTACCTGTTTGGCTTTCATCAATGTATCAAATTGATCTGTTTGAAAATGATTTCTATTGTATGAGAATGATTGATCTAACTGTGTGCCAATTATTTGCATTCAGAATAGTCGCTTGAAGCTATAAATATTCCTAAGGATTATTATTATTATTATTATTATTATTATTATTATTATTATTATTACTATTTATTACTTGAAACTATAGAAATGTACGCAAACTAATGACTATTGTTAAATAGAAATAATTTCTTGAAATCATATAATCAATAGTATTTGATAGGAATACTTGGGTGCAAAAATTATGTGCAAAAAATCTTTTAAGAAACAACTGCACAAAAAATATAAATCTGAACGTACAATGAATGTGATACCCAAATCTCTGGGCATAAGATTATCTCAGAAGAGTTGACATGCCATTAAAATCAATCAATCAATTAATCTTTGTTCTGTTCATAAAGAAGAAGCATCTGTTCATTTTAACTGCATCTTAACCAGTTTCAATTGCCCTTTTACTATTGAAAGTTTATGCAACTTTTCTGGAAGATAAAAATTCTGTCTTCTGTTTAAAAAGATCAATACTAAAAAGATCCCCAAAAAGTCTATTGATATCTAACAAGGAAATATTGCAATTTGGAGAAAACGTGACAACTAAAAATAAAACATCAACAATTTTTAAAGCTTTTTTTTTTACTCTTTCCCTAAAATCGTATGGTAAACAGAAATCTTACTTGAATTTTTTCAAAAATACAAAAAACAATACAAACCTCTTCATTTTATCTTGAAATGTTTGATTCTTCATATTTTCCAGAATTATTGACGTTCTCATGTCGTTTAATTCTTTCTCAATATTCTGTTTTTCACTCTAGAAAATGAAAAATTTGATATTATTTTAAATATTTAATCAACAGAAATATGAATAAAACGAGGAATATTTGACGAAAATGCCGAATTGTTTTTTGTCTTTTTAGACAAATATAAAGATATTTATCTCTAATATCAAGAATCGCTTAGTCTAATTGACTCTGTCTAAATTATATATATATATATATATATATATATATATATATAGACAGACAGACAGAGATTTTCAAACTCATATTTTTCCCGTCCTATTCCTAGTTAACACACCATAAAATGAATCCGATACGCGAACCAGTGTCTATTGTAAAAATTAAAGCAGTTAATCCCCGGAAATATTCGATAAGGACCTAAAAGAACGATCCAATACGACCTGAGCGTAAGCAATGGATTTTATTACGACCAAGTAAACTGAAGCTGAACTATTTTTGTGCAAAGGTTTTGAATGCATTTTAATTTTCAAAACCATAATTCTACTAAAATAAAGTGGAAAACTGTATTTTCTAAATTTTGCAAATATTTAAATGTTCAAAAATTTTTCAAAAATTAAGGCCATGAGGACAAATATAGTCAGAAGTAAAAGAAAAAACAACAACAACTCAATGGAATGTTAATTGTTAAAGTAAGGAATAAAACCAATCCACAAAGCATGATTAAAATCAAAAGGATTGCTGGACTTACACTAAGTTAAGATTTAAATATTCAAAAGGAAAAGTCGTAAGTCTTACAAATTCTAATTTGAGCAACGAAATCTGTTGAAAGTATTAATAATAAAAACTGGAATTTGGTTTCTACGTAGAGGGGTAAAACTAAAATTCTTATATACCGGCCTCCTCCTAAAATTTCATTTCCTACGCTTAACTATAAATGAAAAAATGTTGATAATCTCAAATTGGTAGAAAAATGGAATAAAATAAATAAGAAAGAAAAAAAATATTTCTTTTTTGTTTTTAATGAAAAGGAAAACTTATTCTGTCAAAACGTAATAGTGTAGCGCCGAAGATATATAACGACAATAAAACTAAGATCAGACCGGAGAGATCCAACGTCACCATAAAAAAATATGCCACCCTCTGTAATCACTGTTATCTTGCTCCTGCTAGTCACTGAATAAGAGATTCTGAGAGAAAAAAAAGTATCATAGGGGCTTCACGAGCGTATGCCATTGGAAACCATGGGATACAGCATAGTGGATCTGAAGCAAGGTAGATGAATCGAAAAGTGGGTCAGTGGTGCTCTTAACCTGATGCTGAGCGAGGGAACTACATAGGTCAACAGCTAGGATCAAACAGTTCAATCAGGATACTATTGCTACTCATCTATTAGGGGGGCATTTTATTAGTGAAAAAAAAAATAGCCATCGAAAGATTGCAATGACTATTTTAAACCATACGTCCCAACCGCATTGCCCTTCTTGCGGGTAAAGAAAGGGGCGCGTACTGCTGAGGTTGTAGTTCTGTCACAGTGTTTAAAAAATCAGTTACAAAGTTCAACGTAAACTTTCTTAGATGCAAATGTACCCCTACTCCTGGACGCGACAGTGATGGCCGTCCATCAGGGACTTAGATGCATTGGCTCTGTGCAGACACTGGATGCATTCTGGAGGACCTACCAGAAGTGATGGACGACGGGAACGATGATGAGAGAGAATCAGGGAACCCTATACAATCAGCATGACTTGATGATATATATATATATATATATATATATATATATATATCAGGGGCGGAGACGGGACTAGTGCTACTCGTGCCCGGCACGACCAATAACTCGGTCAATGTTATTTAAAATAGATTAAAAATCATCCATTAATTTCAAGCAAACATACTTAGTCTGATCTCAATTAAATTACGTATCTATTCAAGTTTCGATAACTAAGTAGCCAAAAGTTCATAAATATATCTGGGAATAATACAACGATGCTGTTTTGAACGGATGGTCTTTGTCCGGTTACCGTCAGATTCATTGAACATCCCATAAAATCGGCTATAATGTTGAACACGCGCTATCCGTGCCCAGCACTAGACCCTTATAATAACAGTAATGTTAGAGAAATCCGCTTTTGGCAGTAGCCAATAGCAAGAGCAACTCTAAACACTGTACCCAAAAATATTAGCACGTTGTGACTGCTGACAGCTGTCTTGGGAAGAGGGAGAGGGACCGAGAGAGAGAGAGAGGGGAGGATAGCGGATTATAGTCGTCGCCGGCGTCATCATCATCGCTATGGTAAATGTTGGTTAAACGGCATGTTTTAATTCGTTTTTTTCACTAACAGACCTCTATTTCTTTAAAGAATGTTGCATATATTACATTCTGTAACTAAAATTTGTTTATTTGAATACATTTTCAACAAATAATCTTTATTTTAAGCGAAATTGAAACTACTAGCTGTGTCTGTGCATATTGTCATCAATTTCTTTATTCTAATAAACATATTTTTCTCGTCATAGTAATGAACATCTCTTTTCTTCTATACTTTTGAAAGGAAAAAATATCTTATCTACTGTATTAACAAGACTACAAATTATATAGTATCTTGATTGTTTACAAAAAAACACCATGCAAGGTACGTTTGTCAATCTGTGCTATACAATGGAGAATCACGCAATAGCAACTATGATGACTTACTTTGGGTCCACGGACCACGGGTTGGGAACTGAAGTTGACAGAAGACGATAGGGGGGGCACGAGTAGCAAAAATAGGCTAGAGTCGCCACTGATATGGATATATATACTTACAGAGCAGAAAATAATTTTCATTCAACGAATGGATATGCTACGTTACTAGTTCATTTTCGTTTCTTCTCTCTGGAATATATCCAACCAGTTCTGATATTTACAGCGAACTAATCCGAAGAGACTTTATTCACATGGGATAACTTTATAGTAAGACGTCCTTTAATCTACTGATCTCTTGTGTCGCTTTTGCATTGTTCAATGACTACGTAAGTCGATTCTTTACCAGACGTAAAGGACTTTCATTGAATTGTTTCAACTCACTTCAGTTCACATTTGACTCCCGGTGACTTCGGACTTTACCAAAATCTAAAATCGCCATCGGAACATCGTAAACTAAAATGATTACGGCAATGAAGCTATTGTCAATCTCAAAAGAGGACTTTGCGAACTAGTAACGAAATAAGAGTATAAAGTTCCAAGGGAAGTACTTTGAAGTAATTTGCCATTGTCGTAGGTTTTGTTTTCGTTGATATTATATCGCTGGATACTTTCCCACAGATTTTAATTTCAATGATATCTTCAGTTTTATTTTCTTTACCCCAAAAGAATCATTAAATAAAAAATCAACTTTTAATATACTTAATCAAGTGTTAAATACTATGCGATATATATATATATATATATATATATATATATATATTATATATATATATATATATATATGTATGTACAAAGATGGTTGTCTTTGGTCCAAAGAAGAGTAAGGATATATTTTAAAAAAGGAAGGTCTACGAAATGATTTGTAATTTTCAAATATATATATATATATATATATATTTGATATATATATTGATTTCATGAATTAAATATATATATCTAATATATATTTATTTATTTATTTATTATTATTATTATTATTATTATTATTATTATTATTATTATTATTAATTATATAATAGCTCTATCCTGAATATTGAGCATTCTCCATATTGTATTGCACTTGGTTCGACACAAGCCCACAAAGTGATTTAGTGACAACCAACACTGTTATAATATATATATATATATATATATATACTATATATAATATATATATATATATATATATACTTAGTCCAGTTAAACCGGAGTTGGGAGTAATTCCATCAGGACAAGAAATTATTCATGAATGAATATTTAAATTTTCCTGGTAAAGAGCTCAATGTACCAATAATACAGAGCAATAATTTCTTTAAGAAAAAACAAAAAATTATTGGGGATTAAAAAATAAAGGGTTAACCCCTGACATTCAATGGTCCATATTGAAAAGATCTAGTACCCCAAAATCTTTCGATAGTAGGTGCAATCTATGTCTTGAAGAAAAGATCCACATTTTGCTTTTTCCTGAGCCAAAAATATTATTAAATAAGAGAAATGAACTAATAGCCAGGTGTAGACATAGGGCCAAATTTAAACTATAAATAATTAAACAAATAAAGCTTTTTTTTTAAAAAAAGCATAAAGTTATTTTGAGAATTAGAGTTAATTTTGAGAATAAATAAAAGAAATTGTTTGATAGAAAATTGTGAAAAAGCATATAATACATATGTACTACGCATAAAAAATGTAACTGATTAATGCCTTCTAAATATTTTTGAAATTTTAAAATATTTAAGTAAATTGAATATTTGTTTTTGTTTTAATATATCTATTACTGCATCTTTACGTGAGATTATTAATTAAAATTTAAATCTAATTAAAGATATCTGTAATTTAAGTCTAAATGTAAATTTAAAAAAAAAAAAAAGAATATCAAGTTTTTAAAAATTTTTTTTTAAATAAATTTACTACATTGCCAACCGAAATTTTAAATTTAAAACGGAAGTGGGCTTAATGAAGAGGTAACTCTTCACCCCTCTTCTATCCCCCTCCCACTCTTCTATCCCCTCCCACTCTTCTATCCCCTCCTACTCTTATGTGTCTATTCTAGTTTTTTTTATCAAAAAGATCTGATGAAGTCCTGTTAATTTTTTTTTCGTGTTTTTGAAAATTTCAAAAATGCGTAACAGGATGGAAATAAATTTATAATCCTTTGTGATTGGTTTCGTTGTTTTTTCTTAAAGAAATATATATATATATATATATATATATATATATATATATATATATATATATATATATATATATTCAAATTTGAATATAATTCAAAAGACATTAAATTTGGTTTGATGATTTATTATGAAAAAATTCAAAACGCTTAATGATGGCAGAATATTCAACTATAAGGTCATCCTCTTAAGAACTAGTATTTTAAATTTTACATATTTACGCAAACACGCACGTACACATTCATTCACACACACGCACACTTACACAAATATATATACATATATATATATTTGTGTGTGTGTGTGTGTGTGTGTGTGTGTGTGTGTGTGTGTGTGTGTGTGTGCTATTGAGCACCCGTTTGTGTGTTTTTCAGTGCCACTCGCTTTGCAAAATCTATTCTATTGTTTCAACAAAAATAATTATTTTACTTGAATTGGAGAGTCCGAATCCCCACATCATCTCACAAAAAAACAATACACGTTTGGTTTGTTCTGTGGTAGAAAGGGGTTATCTTCGTCGTGTAATGGTTAAAGCAATGGACTGCGGAATCGTCGTGAGTTCATACACCAGTCGCGCTATTACGTTCACTTTCAGGCAAATACCCATGGAAAAGCTATGAACCCCCTTATCCTCCCAGTTATGGGTTAAATAGCACCACTACTGTTCTTCTAGGAGAATGGCTTTGGCATTAACCCACGAAGGTTAATATGCCATTAAATAAAGAAACCTAATCAAATCTGCGTTAGAAGGAATGTTAGTGTACATATTTCAACTGTCGTCATTTTTTAAATTACTTTTTCCTGAACAACGCCGGGTATCTATGAGAGTATATATATATATACATATATATATGTGTGTGTGTGTGTGTGTGTGTGTGTGTGTGTGTGTGTGTGTGGATATATTTATACGCATACTAACTTGGTTCTTTTTAATACTCTGTTCGTGTCTTTCCATCAAACTGTTTATTTGTCGCTTTTTCTTTTCCAATTCTTGCAGCTTTGTATTGTATCTTCTTGTCATTTCAAGTCTTCAAGAAGAAAAAAGAAGATGTGAACAAAAAACGTTTAAACGAAGGAAAAGGCCAAAGAAAAAAAATACAAGAAAATCTTCAAAAAACAAATAAATGATGGATTATACTTCTTACAACCAATTTTAATGAAGAAGACAAAACGTCATTCACTATTTTAGAATTTATCTCTTGGATAACTTTATCTACTACACAAATTCACTTTTGTTAGCAAAAACTTTCGTAAAATTATATTGAAATTCTTGTTTATTATGAGTCGACGTTCTATTTACTTTTCTTAGTTTAATTTGTTGTTCATTTAATATTAACTTGCCCTCCTCCTCCTTCTTCTCTTCAAGTTTACAGCAAATATTAGCGAATGGGAACATTTTTTTCAACCATTTTGTACCATAGTTTCCGATGATATTTCGCTTTTATCTTTATACAATTAACAACTACTGAACTGTTTCTTTTCTCAAAATAAATGTAGAATCTTTTATAACGACGGTGGATCTTGATGTGTATTTATCTCACTTATTGTTCTCAGTCGTTCATTTAGACATTTGACTTATAAGGAAGACTAAAATTCTTTTGTCAAGCCATTCACTTGCGACGGCAGCATTCGGACGATTTACACTATGACATAGATTGATCTTGTTTGGTCCCAACTTTTCTTAAAGACAATAACAAAAAAAAAAAATAACTGCAGTAGAATTTAAGAATGCTAAAGAGAAAAATAAAATTACCATAATTTACGACATCTAAGATGCGCCATTATATAAGAATCCCTCTGAATATATCCAAAAGTATTTTTGAAAAATCTATTCCTTCTAAAGTTGTCTGATTTGTTTAACTTGGGTGATTAAAAAATCTCACGCTTAACACTCTGCCTGATTTTTACCGTTCAGGAGTCAAAGTGATTTTAAGGGTTTAAAAAAAAGAACATTTTATATTTCACATAAAACGGCGATTTTTAGGTTTTAAAACTAATGAGATATTTTCGGAAAAATTAATAGCTTTCTAAGGAGATTCTATTTTTTAAAAAATGGCTGATTTTAATCAAGCATTTTTCTTTTTCAAACCTTCTTAGAAATTTTTTTCTTCACCGATTTCAAATATATATATATACATGTAAAAAAGATTTCGTTGTAGGTCTAAAGAGAGAAAGAAATATTTATTAATGAATAGGTCCACGAAGAGATTTATAGTTTCTAATATTTATTTATTCATTTATTTCGTTCTTACATACGTGTACGTTTCCAGCTTGTTACTTTCGTCAGAGAACATATATGGCACAAGGCCTTGTGAATGGGGTACTCAGTGAGACTTGAACTCACTCGGGTTTGAAGTTTGAATGGTTTTCAGTTAATACAAATAGCGACATTCAACGTTAGAACCTTAAATAGAATAGGACAAAACTACTGGAGCCGACGATAAATCATGAAATAGGCATAATATGTACACAAGAACACAGGTACACTCATAGTGAGGATATCGAATATCACGATACTGGCAATGGATGGACTCTAACCACTGCATCTGCATGGAAAAACTCTGTCAATGCCACAATAGGAGGTGAAGGTATGATTATAGGACCACGGGCCCTAGAATCACTAAATAGAGAAATACAACCTAAGATAATGGTAGCTACTTTTAATAGCGGCCCCAGCGTAACAATCATTTCCTGCTACAACACTACCAATGTTAGTGAAGAAACTGACCTCATCGCCTTCTATAATGAGTTATCCTCCCTTGTTCTGAGCATCCTGAAGCACAATGTTCTCATTGGTGGAGAAATGAATGCTCAAATTGGTAAAAATGTAAACCCCAAATTCAGCTAACACAACTCGTTAAACAGAAATTGGGAACATCTAACAGATTTCATGCTAGAAAATAGATTAACATGCCTCAATACAAAATTTCAGAAAAGGGAGGAAAAACTATGGACCTACACCCACGCAAATAATATTAAAGCACAGATAGACAACGTCTTTATAAATAAGAAATGGAATAATAGTGCATTGAATCGCGAGGCATATTCCCCTTTCGAGAGTGTGTCCTCTGATCACTGATTTGTCACGGCAAAAATACGACTGAGCCTACGAAGGAATACAGCCTGAACAACAACCACTGTACACTATGACTGGTCCCTGCTTAACAACTGGGATATTAGAGATAAATATACGTTAACACTAAGAAATGAATTCGATGCACTACAGGAGAAGACAGAAACACATTCTCCGAATGACGAATATGGGAATTTCGTCAATGTCCATTTTGAAGCGGCAGCGGAAATCATTCCAACTAAACAAAGAACGAAATCTAGAGTCCCATGGGAGACATTAGCAGTTAGGAAAAAACGGGCAGACGTGAAAACTGCTTCCAAATGCAATAGGAAGAACCCAACCAATACCAATGCCCTGAAACTCGAAAAGGCACAAAATGAATTAGCTAACATATACCTAAAAGAACAGACAGAATACATACGAAATCAGATCAATAAGATTAGAGACTCGGTTGAAGATAGACAATCTAGAATAGCATGGCAAAAGGTAAACGAAGTGAGCAGAAGGAAGAGAACTGTCAAAGCTAAACTGAAAGCTACCAACCAACAAGATCGAATACATCTGTGAAAATAGCATTTCGAGAATTTTCTCGGAAACCCTCCGAAAGTTACACATGAACCAATAACGAGAAAAATTAGTAAACAATTAGACATCAAACTAGGACAGTTTACGCAAGAAGAACTAAGAAAAGATTAAAAATAGAAAAGCAGCAGGGCTTGATGAAATACCCCCGGAAGTATGGAAGACCCGGGAATTCGATGACATCCTGCTCCAACACTATGATGCCGTATATAATTAAAACACTATAGACAGATAGACAAAGGGATGGATCCTCCCTTTCCCTAAAAAGAGCGACCTCGGATTAGCCAAGAACTACCTAAGCATAACACTTACATCCATAGCGGCAAAGATATACAATGCCCTCATACGCAACTGCATAGGACACAAAATTGAGAATATACTTAGGAAGAACCAAAATGGCTTCTGGAGATGTAGATCCACGACATCACAAATTTTAACTATCCATCGAATTCTTGAAGGTGTACATTCAAAAAGCCTAGAAGCAACAATATTATTTGTCGACTTCGCCAAGGCCTTTGACTCCATACACAGAGGGAAAAGGGAGCAAATTCTACTCGCCTGCGGCCTACCAAAAGAAACTGTCGCATCCATAATAATTCTCTATAGAAACACCAAAGTAAAAGTCCGTTCACCGGATGGAGACACAGATTACTTCGACATTGTAGCAGGTGTACTGCAAGGACACACATTAGTCCTATACCTCTTTATCATCTGGCTAGACTACGTGCTTAGAACGTCTATTGATAAAATCAAAGAAAACAGCTTCAAGCTGACAAATGAAAGAAGCAGAAGATACTCCGCACAAACAATTACGGTCGCGTACTACGCCGATGACATAGCGCTTCTGGCAAATAAGCCTGCCCAAGCCGAAACCCTGCTACATAGTCTGCAACGAGCCATTGCAGGCATAGGCCTCCATGTCAATGCACACAAGACGGAATATATGTACTTTAATCAAACAGGCGACATCTCCACACTAAACTGTAGTTCTCTGAAACTTGTAGACAAGTTCACCTACCTACAAAGCAGTGTCTCATCAACTGAGACAGACATCAACACACGACTAGCAAAGGCATGGACAGACATCGATAGGCTATCGGTCATATGAAGTCAGACCTGACCGATAAAATAAAACGCAGTTTTTTCCAAGCAGTGGTCGTGTCGATACTACGATGGATGCACTACATGGACGCTAACTAAACGGGTAGAGAAAAAGCTTAACAGGAACTACACAAGAATGCTGCAAGGAATATTGAACAAGTCCTAGAGGCAGCTCCTTAAAAAGCACCGGTTGTACGGCTACCTACCACCCATCACGAAAACTATCCAAGTTAGACGAACCAGATATGCAGGACATTGCTAGAGAAGTAGGAACGAACTCATAAGTGACATACTCCCATGGACCCCTTCACATGGACGAACAAAAGCAGGACGACAAGCTAGAACCTACATATAACAGCTGTGTGTCGATACAGGATGTAGCCTTAAAGACCTACTGGAAGTTATGGAGATAGAGAAGGGTGGCAAGAAAGGGTCAGGGAGATCCGCGCTAGTGGCGTGACATGATGATGATGGGTTTATATAGAGGTCTCTTTTCTTTTCTCCGAGTGTGTCTACCTTAGTTCACCCCTAATTGTTTTTGATATTTAATGTGTGTGGGGGGTACCTTTTTTTCGTGGTAGTGGGGTTTGAAATTTACTAGTAATAATTCTTTAACTCATAATTTTTTCTAATAATTTTTTGTGTGTAGATATATACATATATATGTATGTTTGTTTACATTTGTGTGTGTGTGTGTGTGTGTGTGTGTGTGTGTGTGTGTGTGTGTGTGTGTGTGTGTGTGTGTGTGTGTGATTCATGTTTTATTCAAATTTGACTTAAATTCATCAATAAAACTTTTTTCTTTTTTGGGGGAGTAATGTGTTGTCATTATTTTGGTATATGGGCATAATTTTAAATTCACCTTGACTACATTCGTATAGGTGTTTTGATAAGTTTAATTTTCTATTTTATGTTATTTTGATATTGCTCTCGTGAAGTGATATTCTGGTATTGAAGGTATGTGTTGACTCTATGTATATTTCTTTACACTTGTTACATTCGATATGTTCTCTGACGAAAGCAACAAGCAGGAAACATAAACGTATGTAAGAACGAAATAAATAAATAAATCTTAAAATACAAATCTCTTCGTGTGTAACATATTGACCCTCGACCGAGCCGTCAATCAAGAAACAGGTGCATCCGGTCGAAGGTATCGGAATATCACCTTGACCTGTGAACGTGGTTGAATTCGGTGCAGATGCGTATGCCCACAGGAAGCAGGTGGATGTCAAACAATTATATAACCAGGTGCCACAGACGGCCTGAGTCAGTTGGAGTTCGAGGCAGTTCAGTTCCAGGCGTAGTTGCCCGCGGTTTGAGAACCAGCGCCAGACAGAGGGCTTGGGCCCTCAGGACCCTGGTTGAGCAGCCCAGCAGAATGAGGAAGAAGTGCTGCTATAGTCAGAGAAACTTGGGGTCAATATGTGGCAGTCTCTCTCCATCCCCAACTCACCTCTCACACATAACCAACATCAACCCTTTCGCAACCCTTTCGGGAATAAAGTGTGAGGGGTATATTTTTGTAAAGAAGTGTGTTCGTTCGTTAATTGAAGTCGTCATTATGTTTCTGCTTACATCTGCATGTATGTGGCTATACAACACGGGAACCTATTCATTTTCACACACACACACACACACACACACACACACACACATATATATATATATATATATATATATATTATAGACAAATTATCATAGATAATGCTTAAATAAAAAAAACAACATAGGATTAAATTGAGATTTAAGGTGAAATGAATAAAAATAAAATAAAATAAAAAAAGATGAGAAGAAACCATGTGATGTGTTCGTACTCTTCAATGGAAGGGCAACTGAATTCATAGGCACGAAAATAAAATTTGAAATTAAAAATTTTAATCTAAAATTTTGAATTTAATTTAATATAAGTATTACAGTATCTTTTCGTAAGGTTATTAAGGAATGTTGTACTTCCCTAAATTAGTGTTTAATCTGGACTTTTAAGTTGAAATGTATTTAGATTTTAAAAAATAAAAAATGAAAAGATTAATTTACTATACTTCCAACCGGCAATTAAAAAAAACCGGAAGTGGGCTAAATGAGGAGAAAACTCTTCACCCCTCTTCTACCCCTCCCACCCTTCTTTCCAATGTCTATTCTGAATTATTTTATCCATTAGATCTGCAGAAGTCCTGTTATTGTTGGTATTTTTGATTTATATCAAAACCCATAACAGGATGGAAAAAATTCATAATCCTAATGTGACCGGTTTTTGTTTTTTCTTAAAGAAATATATATATATATATATATATATATATATATATATATATATATATATATTAACACATAATTCTTAAGTTTTTAATGAATAGTGAAAGCAAGGAACACCGATCCAGTCGGTTAGGAAGCTGTCAGGTCAAACTGCAGCCAATAGAGGGTTGCTCTGTCATTCAGTCATCCTGTTAATGGGGCTTGAAGTACTCCGATTGCATTCTCTGCAAAGGAGTAAGACTCCACCTAAAAAGGGGTAACCTGTCTATGACACTAATCTGAATCTGATGGTGAGGCTCTAATTCTATAGATTTTGGGAGTGTTTACCTATTCATTGCCATTACTTACGGGTCAACTCTGACCCGGAGTGGTAGTACCTGTAAAGGTCCCATCTAGGGAGTAAATATATCTGGTTAAAGATTATTATATTTCAATAAAAATGAATATTAAAGACCAATGAAAAAAGTACGATTAAAAATTGATAGCAAATAAACATTGAAAATGTAAACAGTCATAATTATAATCAAACATTTACAAATAAATCAAATTTCGGTATTAAGTAACCCATCAAGAATTAGTTAATATGCCGTTAAATAAACCCAACCAAACCAGACATCCAGACGATCGAGAATAGAAGTGAAAGTCCCCACTTAGCTAGGCACAGATGACAAAGGCAAAGGCTGCAACAGAATCTATCACACAAAAATTGGCCATAACAGTTACAGAGGGTACTGCAACTAGATCGCAGACCAATTCTTGGTGCATCCTCTGTTCTCTTACGACGCTGACGTTTTAGAAACATGTCCACTTTATCTGTAATAAATACACTTTCTGTTTTCAAATTTATTTTTAACTATAAAAATGTTGTGACGTCATTCTCTCTTGTTCTACATTTTCTTGTATGAATTATCTCCCTTTAAACTCTCTGAACATTTCTTGTTGAATAGTTGCATATATATCTGATTATTTCTCCTTTTCCATTCTTACTTGAGAGCTTTTTTACTCAATGTGCATATCTAGAAATTGATCTCTTCCTTTTCTCTCTCTCTCTCTCTCTCTCTCTCTCTCTCTCTCTCTCTATTTATAACCTCTCTCTTCATTATTTCTTTTGGTCTCAATTAGGTGTGTTAATTTGTTTATATTCGCATGCTTCTAAAGCGATTCACATGGCTCATCAATTACTTCGTTTAAGATTCTTAACTTCCTTTAACGTAAAAGTCTAGTGTGTTTCGTCACCTTCACAACTTTGGTGAAAAGAATCCGGAACCGTCGAAATGTGCCACACGTTCCCAAAATATTAGAAAACTTTTGACTTACCCTCGTATTTATTTGACTACAAGAAGAAACAAGATAAGAACAATGACGCATCTTTAAAAGGGTTGTCAGTGGCAGTTAAATAAGAAAATATTTTTGTTAAAAAATCTACTGGAATGATGAGTGCTTTCACTGATTTTCCGAAGCAAAAGTTTCTTTTAGGGACGAAAAGTGAATAAATATGCACAATTAAAAATAATTTTTTTATCTATGGCATCGTTAGTTTGATAAAATCAAAGATAACTTTTCTTTTTACAAGGACAGAAATGAACACGCATGTGCCGAAATGATTCGACATCTTCTTCCATTTTGCCAATCATATGAAAAAAGAAGGTTGAATTATTGCGATCTGATGGCTGCTGTTTTGGGCTACCATAAAATAATTCTCTATTCGAAAGACGAATGTTAAAAAGATCTAAACGGCAGATAATTTCAATAGCTCTCAGCACTTCTTTCTTTTTATCCTTCGAACTATATATATATAGGCTGTTTCAGAAAAATTGATATCATTTTGCAATCTAATAACTTGACTAATTCTCGTTCAAATGATCTCAAATTTTAACACCATGTGTAGAAACAACAAGAAATTCAATATTTAGTTTTATGTTTTCTTTTTTTCGGGTATAGAAATGTCATTCACTGGAAAGGAATATTCGTTGAAACATTTAAACATAGAATTTTGAGTTGTTTCTACACATGCTGTGAAAATGGGGGATCATTTCAACGAGATTTTGTCAGGTTATTAGATTACGAAATGATATCAAATTTATTGAAACACCCTGTAAATCTCAAATGATTTTTAATTTTTTTAAACATCCTGTATATCTGCTTGTGCTTCACGCACGAACATCATATCGAAGCATCTACAAAAAAATGAGAGTTGGCATAGCAGATCGTTTTAACATTGAAGCTCAAAAGTCATGACCTTGTACCAAGCTCAGCTCAATTTATCTATAGATAATCAGGTTATTTACTATTTTCTGTTTTCTTCTCTGTTTCACACATATCTTCATTATTGCTCTCCCTTTCCTCCTCTCTATTTTTTCTGTTTTCTTCTCTCTTTTCCTCTCGTTTGTATTATTGTTCTCTCTTTCTCCTCTCTATTTTTTTCTATTCAGTACCAAAAACCTAACTGTACAGATCTGAAAACTAGAAGCCACACGCAAATGTCGCTACGTTGCAATAGTAAGAGAAAACATACTTTATTACTGTCAGTTAATTTTAACAATTAATTAGCAACTATAAAATTTACCCAATAATCACAAAAATGTCTATGACTGTTCATGATTTACTGATTGATTGATTTCAACAGCATGTCAACCTGTTTAGGATTATTTTATGCCTCGATATTAGAGAATCCCGTTCATTGTACGTTCATATAAATGTTCATATAAAAATGTTAAGAATAAAACACCCAAAAATATGATATTTTTGTGTATCTTATTCTTAACATTTTTCGGATACAGTCCTATCCAATATGAATAATTTTTAAGCAGATCTATTTAACCCATAGATGAGACCCGAACCGGTTTTGCAACTCCGGTACAGAGTGAATCTGGTTGTAATAATGATGAAAGGATACTCCACTCTCCCCATATCTCCAAAACTAGAACCTCGCAATCAGATGCAGTTTAGTGTCCAATCCTGGACACCCCCTTTTAGGATGAAGTCTTACCCATCTGCTGGGGGGGATACAGTCAGCCATATTCTAAGCCCCCTCACCCCCCACCGACAAAGTGATGTAACTGTACAGGATTTTATGCAAACTGATAAAGATTTAGTAGAAAACAAATTCTCGTCTGATGTTTTTATTTTTATTTTGATGGTTTCCTTTTTTTTTTCTTTTTTTTTTCATTCTTTTTCTTTTTGTTTGTTTTATGTTTTGTTTCTGATTGGCTGCAATGAACGTAATAGAGTTTGATTGTCATCTTGATTCATCTTGATCTTAAGAAAGTTTGATAAGATGACTTTTTACGAGAAAGGAGAAAGTTTTCAGGAAATGTTTCCCCCAGCTTTACGTGTCTCCTATCTTTTAACCCTGGATAAGAAATAAAAAGACATTTTAAAAAAATCTCCAATAATAAAAGAGATCTTTGTAGATTTGGCCGAGTGTTATCTAATGAAAACTCAGAAAAACCTTGCTGACCCGTAAAAGGTCATGGATTCTGCAGAACAGTATTGGTCCCTTTTCCAGACATGCATAAACAGTTGACTAAAAACAGAGTATCAAGAGTTAGACTATGAGAAAAAAACAATTTGACTTCTAACAAAATAATCAAGTAACTAAGATATATAGAATTTGTTTGTCTATCATCTATGGCTGTCACAACGGTTTCATGAATGCATTTACTTAACCCCTGCCGTACGAGCAGGATCCAATGCAAGGTCAATTTTTAAACAGAGTTTAACAGTGGGCTAGTGGGTAGAGTGTTCGCCAATGATCCGGGAGACCGGGGTTCTAATCCCAGGTCGAGTCATACCAAAGACTTTTAAAATGATACTTGATACCTCCTTGCTTAACACTCAGCTATATAAGGTACGTATCAAGGGTAAAGTGGAGCAATCCTGGGAAAGGAGTAGCGCCCTCCCCCCTATACCTTGGTGTAGTTGCTATTGAAAAGGAGGCCTTCTGGTCGCCTTCGACTACGGTCGCCAACTTTACTTACTTAACAGATTTAAATTCAGAGTTTTTCTTCTTCTATACTGGTGGGCTACCTAGGTTAAAGAACCTAGTCTGCCCAACTATCCATCGCTGGAGGGATAATAGTAGGAGTCATACTTTTTCCAAAGGTATTGGCGTTATGTGAAATGCAAACAGCTTCGGCCAAGATTTGAACTCGTATCGCTGTGTCTATTTTCTACGACGATAGCCTTTACACCATAAGCACAACGACTCAACGGTTCAATATGCATACCAAAATGGACTCAAGGGAAAAGGTTTTAACTTGAAAGAGATTTATTTTCCTTGAGGAAAATGAGGCTCTTATCGAGAGGATATCTCTAACAATAAATAATGATCGTACTGCAGCATCATTTAACTAAACTTAGGGGTGTCCTCGTGGTGTAATGGTTAAAGCGATGGATAGCGAAATCGTACTAAGCGAATTCGTACTCCAGTCGCGCTATTACGTTCACTTTCGGGCAAATACCCTTGGGAAAGGTAGGAACACCCTTACTCTCCCAGCTCTGGGTTAAATAGTACCACCGCTGTTCTTCGAGGAGAATGGCTTTGGCATTAAATAACTTACAAAGGTTGATATGCCATTAAAACAAAGAAAGCAGACCAAACTTAAACAAATCTAACCAAATTTTTTGTTATGCAAATTCATCTTTTCAAATAATAATTATTGTTGGTAATTGTTCAGTGTAAATTTTTGATTGACAACATTGTAAAACAAGACCTTCTATTTTCCTCATAGCTGGGTGGGAAGAAGAGAAAGGATCCAAATCTTTCCTAATGTTATCAGCGAGAAGTAAGATGCAAACTGCTTCATCCAGAATTTGATCTCGAGTCACTGATTTCTTATCCTACGACGATAACCATTGCACCAAACGTGCCTCTAAACGATTTTGTTTTTAAAGCCAATCAAGACGGTAGAGAATGAATTAGGGTTCTACTCGAATCTTATTTGAAATGGTCTGTGAAACCTCATTTGGTGTACTCGTCACTCTTACTGACAAGCAAAATGACTAAACACCTGAAATTGGCGATAACCGTTCCGGTAGGTTATGCTGTTGTAACATATTAAAAAAATGACAGAAATGGCAAGCGAAAATTCCTTCCGTTTATTCTTCTGTTAAATGTCAAGAGGGCGCGTCTCAGGTTGCAAGAAAAAGTTGGGATGGAATAAGAAAGAAACAATCATCAGCACCACCACCACTCCCTCAATCATCATCATCATCATCATCATCATCGTGCAATATATTTTATTATTACTTCGTCTAGGTGTGATTCATGGTAAAGACATTAGTTGATGAAAAGTAAAATCACAGACTGTATCTGCTCCCTTCCCACTTCCATCTCAACTCTCCTCTCCTTCTTATATATATATATATATAGTGTGTGTGTGTGTGTGTGCGTGTGTGTGCGTGTGTGAGGTTTGAGTGTTTATGTGTATATGGATGTATTTGTATTTGGATCTATATGTATAAACAGAAGGAAGTATACATAAAAAAAAAATCCCAATGTATTTATATGTGTGTGCACACGCGTTCTATATACCAGATAATTTGAATGTGTGTTAGGATATCTATATTCTAATAACAACACATGCACTGAGATACACACATGATTTACCAGACTAGCATTCAAAGCATCTGTCTTTCTCACGTTCTCTCAGTGGTTGATATTCTACTCCGTCTAACGACTTGTCTCTCAAAGATTGCTATTAATCTAAAGATGGTTTTTTTTATTCCTTTTTTTAACTCGAAGTCACCCTAAACAAAGTCATTTGGCCGCTACAGAAAAAGAGTTACAAGATGATAAATGAAAAATAAGGATGTAACAAAAGAGTCTGACAAAGAGACAATAGAAATTCACACCAATACATTAAAGACATTTATTAACCCTAGACTCTGCTTTGCACAGAAGCGATTCCAAGTGCTAGCTTCAGCATCACAGATATATTGAAGAGCTTGGATTCAGGAAACCAACCTCTCCAAGCATTACCTTCCCTCTCATCTATAAGGGTAAAAGTGAGGTTCATTGCCTAATACCTCAGGCATCTCCCATGGGTGGGTAATGCCGATGTAAACCAAGCATTTCCAGGCACTCTGCTATTGTCCGTGCATTCGTGTGTGAGAAGGCCTCCTCCTAAGAATTTGACCATGTGTCACATCATTCCCGAGGCAAATGGGAAAGGTAAATATATTACCCTGGATGGTGATAATCAGTCGAATTGAGACATTTTTCGAAAGATATTTATGAGGCACCAGCAATGAACGTGGGCAATCCAAAGTCAGTTTGTTTTAATAGCTAGTAACAAAATCCTGTTTAGGACCCATGTGTCCACTAAGGCATGTCATTTACGACTGTTCATTAACTCTCTCTCTCTCTCTCTCTCTCTCTCTCTCTCTCTCTCTCTCTCTCTCTCTCTCTCTTTTATTTTTTAACTTTTCCTATTTTTGCATTTTTTTGTCTAATTTTCTATCTCTTTCTTTGCTTATAAATCTGTATCCTGTTGTTTGAATCAATTTTCTTGTCTTAATAGTCAACCGATCTACAATAGAGAATTAACGTCATCTCTATATAATTCCGAAAACTCAGCATAAAAGATCAATTAAAATCTGATCAATTGTTTTCCCATGAATTCGCCAGAGGTCTCCCGTAAATTGGCCGATTTTGGATAAGACTCGGCCATTTCGACGGGCATAAAACGTGCCTTTCATAGTAGACAATTAGTCCTTTCTTTCTAACTTTAAAGGTTTCAAATTAATCATTTTTGTGAAGTTTTCAAGAGACTCAGCATGAATTAATCGATTGGTTTCAATTAATTCGCTTTTGTGATAAGCAACGTTTGTTATAAATTCCGGATCGTTTCACATAACTTTACATAGAAACAGGTCGTAAATTTCACGATTATTGCATATTATGTTACATACAAGAAAATTACCTGTCAAAATGGTAGCCAAGATGACAAGCATATTTTGCATAAAATATATTTTGCCATTATGATATACGATAAAGACAACAATGTAAATAAGTTTCTTAATAATAATAATATGACACTAGGTACGTAAGTTGTGTGTTGTCAAAAGTAAGAAGGATTTTCTTTTTTAAAAAATTCGAATATCACCTCCCAAAATCTCGCTTCCTTTGAATAAACTTTATTAATATATTCATTTTGAATGTCCTTATGTTCTAACCAGTTACAAAAAATATTCTATAAACGCCAAAAGGCGTACACAGGAAAAGATACAAGGTTGTTTCTTTAATGTAGTTTTTCAAAGAAAGAAAAAAAAAATTTTTAATAGCATGTCAACCTGCCTAGGGTTATTTTATACCTTGGGGTTAAAGAATCGTGTCCATTGTTTATGTTTATATTTTTGTGTCGTTGTTTCTTTTGAGTTTTTTTCTCGCGGTTATACAAAATATCAAGTGTTCCTATTAAATGCTGGATTTTAAATATTCCTGTCTATTGCTAATTTATTCACAATTACATGATTTCAAGTAGCTTTTTCTATCTAATAATCATCATTTGTTTGCACACAGTCATATGGCTTCAGTAAGTGATAATAAAAATACTCAATAAACAATCATAGCTCTAAGTAACTATTCTGAATACGAATAATTTACAGTTATATGGCATCAAGTATTTCTATTTAATAAGTTTCAATCAGATCTATTTGACCCCTATATGGGTCAGGGTGGACCAGGGAGTATGGCAATGAATGGGTACACCACACGCCCCAGAGCCTCACAATTGGAGCTTCACCGCCAATGTCATATCCAGGACATCCTTTTGAGGAGTAGGTTTTCCCCTCTGCATGAGATACAGTCAGCATATTCTAAGAATCACTAACAGGGTGAAAGAAAGAAAAAAAGAAAGAAAGAAAGATTTATAAGAAACTTGATTGTTGGCCACAGATATCAGAAAATCCCTAAACTCTACGTATGGAGAAGCAGTTTGGGAACAGACTCTCCCTGCCAAGTCAAATTACATTCGGCAGTTTTTCTCAAAAGAGACAAAGTTCCAATCATACAAAGTTCTTCATTCTTTATAGATAATAATCTGAATAAATCTTTAAACAATTTTACAAGTCTGACGTTAGGATTTTTACTGCTTAAGACTGATTTTATTACTGATATCTTTTATACAATTTTTCGGCTCACAGGCTCAAATCTCGGGTCAATAATTTGAATCTGTTTAAATTCACCGACACTTATGACATTTTTGTTGATATTTTTCAAAGTAAGATTACTCCTTAAGACGCTTGATGTCTCATTTCTGTTAGACTCCTGGCTTATAAATTATTTTGCCTCACAAGCGACACGTTTAAAAAAACTTAACTAATGATCACGGACATTAAGCAATTTCTAATAAACAATGTATTTGTTTCTTTCTTTTTTCCTTTTATTACAGAATCATCGGTGTAAATAATCCTAAAGTCGACACAAAACAAAAAGGAGAGTGCCATGCAAGCAACTTTAACCGTAGTGGGGTCATTAATTAGAATTGTTTAACTATAATGAGTTTGTTATTGTGCACCATGAAAATGGCCTTGTGCCAAAATTGACAGAGTCCAGTATATCTATATTTGGCTCTTTTCCAAACAAACAAGATTCATTAATGAGACTTATTGCTAAATTGAGTTTGTTTATTGGGCCTATTTTTCGCTGTAAGTATGAACTAATTGTGAGATAATGCTGTTCAATCAGTTCGCCATATTAGGGTCTGTCTTTCGTGTCGATAAGCGGTTTCTTGGCTGATACAGCACGGAAAACCGAGTTTGAATTTCAATCGAAATTCTTTTTATTCACTCATATTTTATTCACTCATTTTTATTCACTACAAATACTCATGGAAAAAAGGCAGGAATCCTCTTCTCCCTACAGTAAGGAGGTGCGTTTAGCGTAGCGGTTAATGTCGAAGAAAATAGAATTGGTGATCCGAGTTATAATCCTAAACAAGGCAGTTTGCACTTTACCTCGCACTACTACCCTTTGGAAAAGCATGAATTAATCTCTTCTATGACAATTCTAAGTAAATCATGGAACGGACTGGGCTATTTATATTTGGCTAGGCAACCAGTCTAGGAGAAGGAAAACTCTAAATTCACATAGGCTTTACTCCACTTAAAAATTGACCTTGTGTCGCATCCTGCTCGTGATTTGAAAGTGAGGAAATACATATTTTAATATATTCTACACCGTTGCTTGACTTCATCATATACGTGTGTGTCATTGTTAAGTATGGTTCAATGAAAAGATAGCATGAATTCAGGTCAAGTGAATTTGAATATACCTATGATTAAGTGTTATTGACCATGATTGCATATATAAAAAAGGGACCAGTCATCACTTACCCTGGGAAAATAGTAGTCAGTCAGTTACTTAGCTAGAGTCAGAAGTGGGGACTGTACTGAAGAGTACTATAAGTTGGAATCAATATCAACAGAAATGTGAGGTTCGTATGATCGAAAGTAGTTTGAGGTTTTGATTGAAGAAAGATTTTCATTCTTCATTCAATGTGTCATTCGCTATCAACTAAAGATTTCGAATTAACTAAGGATATAAAATAGATACCGTAGGTGTTCGTTTTTTGTTTTTTGACGGTCCAGTCACTAAAACGACTATTACTGGCTAAAGAATTAAGATGAAACAATTTATTACATTTGTGACCGAAGAAATAGTTTATGAATTGATATATTTCAAAGAGTATTATATAAAATTGGTGGGCTGTCAAATTTAATATGTAACCATTGCTACAGTGACTGGCCGTTTTCGACATTATACAACGCCCTGTTTCAGTGTCAGATATCTTTAAAAATGACTCAATATTGGTATACTCCATTAATTTTCGAAGGAATGAATGATTGGGTGCATTCTTCTATGATCATCTTTTCACTTTAAAAAAAAACAGTTATTATTAACCTTGACAAAGTCCAATCAATTTACAAGTCATATTTTCAATAATCAACCGAAATGAGAATATTACAAAACATTTTACTATATCTGTCATCTATTAGCAGTGTAAAAAATGAGATAGATAGATAGATAGATAGATGCAAACAGAAAAAAGGGAGACAAAAGCGAAAAATAAAGTAACCTAAATATGAGTATATATGATCAAACTAAGCGATATATATATATATATATATATATATATATATATATATATATATATATATATATATATATCCTCTTTTGTTGTTGCTTTTTGTTTGCTTTTTTTTTGTTTTTTTGCTTGACCTCCCCTGATCAAATTATTTATCTCGATCCAACTTCGTTCTAATCAATCCCTCCTCCTGCCCCCAGGAAACAATTCTCATCAAAAGTTTCTGAGTTCGATTCTAACTCGCTCACTTCAAAGCCCAAATTAAATCTCTGATAGAAGCAATTAATTCTTTTACTTTGGCCTCACTGATTTTAATGAGAGAAAACCAAAATAGCGAAAAACATGGATTGCTAAAAACCCGGATGTGGTGAAACCAACCTCTTTTCGGCTGATTATTACCAACATCTTTTTTCTTCTTTTTTTAGTATCACATTACTAGATTTTTAAGTGAATGTTTTCCGCTTCCTGAGTCAAATGAGTAATACGAAATTTTGTCAATTGACCGCCTCTAAGGAGGTCATTTTTTTAATATACTGAGTTAATATTCGTCAGATAGTAAAGAATATTAAGTGAATTAAACTTGATCACCAAAATATTCTCTCATTGATGCTTAAAATTGTTGCTCTACAAGAAGCTACAAAGGTACTATTTACCAACCCCTCCGCTCGGGCAGGATATGACACAAGGTCAATTTTTAAGCGGAGTTTAACAGGTTTGAATTCAGAGTTTCCTTCTCCTAGACTAGTTGCCTCAACAAGGCTGAAGAACCTAGTCCGTCCTACTATTTACCCATAGCTGGAGGGAGAATAAGGGGGTTCATACCTTTCCCAAGGGTATTTGCCCGAAAGTGAACATAATAGCGCGACTGGAGTACGAACTCGCGTACTACGATTCCGCAGTTCATCGCTTTAACCATTACACCACGAGGACACCCCCGACAAGAAGCTACAAAGGTGGTTTTAAATCAACTACAGTCTTCAAAAATTCACTTTATTATCAGAAAAGTATTCTTTGACTTTCAACAAAAATTTGTTTTAAATTGAAGTCGGTATCAAATGAAATCTTTCAAGACAAAGAAAATTGATTTTTAAAAAAATGAATATATGAAGACTCTCTCTCTCTCTCTCTCTCTCTCTCTCTCTCTCTCTCTCTCTCTCTCTTACACATATATACGTCCTTTAAAATGAGTTTGTTAGAATGCAATCTGGACATGAGGACACTTACAAGAGGACACTTAGAAGAACGATATGCAATAAAACTGTGTTTTAAACTTGGAAAAAATGCCACAGAAACGTATGGAATGCTTCAGACTTCTTTTCAACCATCTTGCATGAATCGAGCATCAGTTTTTGAGTAGCATAAGAGATTCAAGGAAGGCAGGGAGTCTGTGAGGGATGATGAGAGGTGTGGGTGGAGTCAATACACCAGAATTGATTGGCCAAAGGGTTAGGGTTAGGATTAGCATGTTGAGGTTTTAAGGGGGTTCAGGAAGAGATTCCTAGGGAAGAGGCCAGCACTCTTCAAATTGGCTCAGTGGCATTTCCACCAGGACAATGCACCAGTCCACAACTCCATCCTTGTCACAGACTATTTGACCAAGATGGGCATCAAGACAGTTCCTCAGCCTCCCTATCATCCAGACCTTGCTCCCTGTGACTTTTGGTTTTTCCCTAAGCTCAGAGGCTGTCGTTATGAGACAATTGAGGAGATGAAAGAGGCTGTGACGAAGGTCATTGACACGCTCACACAAGAGGACTTCCATGTGGCCTTCGAGAAGTTGTTGGAACGGTACAACAAGTGCATTGCAGCCGGAGGAGATTACTTCGAAGAGGACTAGAGTTTCATGAGTGTACTATCAATAAAAGTGTCCATACGAAAAAAGTCTGGAAATTTATTTAATGATCCTCGTATGTGTGGGTGGGGTGACGATGGCGGAAGCGTTTATAATGTTAACGTCTTTTGTATTAACTATAGTGATGATTCTAAAATATGATGATTGTTGCTTGGACATATTAAATTTTCTTTTCAAAATATTTGGATAACCTCAAATTAAATCAATTAAATATAATTTCCAAAAATTTCCCTTCGAATATTTTTCTCTTTTCCACCCCGTCTTCATATATATATATATATATATATATATATATATATATATATATAAACCATAAATTTTGCAAATGAATTTCACTTTAAAGTTTCAGAAATTTTTCATTATTCCCAACCAAAGACAGAGCAAAAATATAAAATTTAACGTAACCAGTTCATTTTACGGAAAAATACGAACAGTAAGCAAAAAAAATTGAATATAATTCCAATCTTTTTCTTTTTTTCTTTTTCTTTTTTTTCTTTTTTTTTTTTCTTTTTTTCTTTTTTTTTTTTTTTTTTTTTTTCCTATAGAATCTCGATTACCCGAGTCTTAGAAAGTCGCAATTAACTTTAGTTTTTTATGACGAGAAAGAAAGGAAGAAAGATATATTTAGATCTCCAAATAATGGAAAGATGTTTCTATTCGTTTGCAGATTGTCTAAAGGAAAATTGATCGAAGCAATTATCTCCCTTGACTCTGCCGTCATTTCTGATTTCTTTCAAACTCAAGAAAAAGAAAATCCGCAAAAAGAAAAATGCAAAATTTATTTCCCAAGCTGTAATAGAAGAGATTTTCCTAATGAAACAAGAAACTCTGGCAATATTTCTCTTAAGAAATTTCATGGCCATGAATATTGCATCTTTCATTAGTCTACATAAAATTTTCTTTCTACACCCCAATAAAACTTCTATTTTCAGTTTTCCTCTTGCAAAGGGGCATCAGTTAAATCTATGATTACAACTAGAATTTCTTTCCTTCCAGATCAGGGTACGCAGAGTAATAAGAAATGTCTTTTAGCGTAACTTTACTAATTAAAATGTGACTGTTAAAAACCCTGTTCTTTTCTTTTATTATTATCTGGTTCAAAGTTTTTGTAAAATGTTCCTATGTTTTCTTTTTCAAACTAATCAAATCATCCTTCTCGAATTCGTAATGATCAATATCCGTGGTTTCTTTGCTTCTTGAAAATGAATGAAACAATCAATCATAAGTTTCAAAATTCACTTTCGTGTAGTAATATGATTTCGTACACCAATATGCGTCACTATGCTTAAAGGATTCTCTATATGGTCAGCTTTTTTTTTCTTTTTTTTTTTTTTTGCCAAGTGAGTTCGAAAATCTTCAAATAAACATACAAACGATTATTACTTACCGACTAAAATTAGCTAATTACGGCACTGACAAACCTTGGAAGGATTGGACTCACTTTGGTTAACCATTACCTTAGAGCAACGTTCATAATACAAATGTTTATAAAATGTATTTTGTTTGAGTTTTGAGCATTGATTTCTGTTTTTTATTTGTATTGATTTTTGTTTTTGCTTTGTTTTCTTTAGTTTTTTCGGTGATTTTTTTTTTTTGTTTATTGCTAGTTTTTTATGTTTTTTTATGTTTTTCTTTTGTTTTTTTGTTTCCTGTTTTTGTGGGTTTTTGTTTTGTGTTGTTTTGTTTTGTTTTTTATCCAAACTGCAGTAACGTATTTTGCGAGATTGTAATAAATTGATTTATATGGCTTGAATCACTTGACCACATTTAAGATTTCTAGATCCATTCGGTTTAAAAAAGATGACAGACAGACAGACAGACGTCTAACTGCTTGTCTCTCAGTGATTTGACAAACAAATATTAATATTCACGAGTCCTTATAAACACTTAGAAACTGTTTTATGTTTATTTGTATGCGATTTTATCATTAATTTTTTATCATTTCATTTTATTTTGATTTTATCATTTTTTTTATTTTGATTTTTACATTTACTTTTGCATAAAATATCACCGATTACGTATCATATTTACCCAACCCCTCCGCTCGGGCAGGATATGACACAAGGTCAATTTTAAGCGGAGTTTAACAGGTTTGAATTCAGAGTTTTCCTTCTCTTAGACTAGTTGCCTCACCAAGGCTGAAGTATTCAGTCTGCCCTACTATTTACCCATAGCTGGAGGGAGACTAATTGGATTCATACCTTTCCCAAGGGTATTAGTGCTATGTGAAATGCAATCAGCCTCGTCCAGGGTTTGAACTCGTGTCGCCGTATCCATTTCCTACGACGATAACCATTACTCCAATTACGTATTAATTGCGAACAAGTTTTTACAATCAATATTTGGAGGGCAGTCCCAGTGGCGTAATGGTTAACGCGCTGGACTGCGACAATATAGTAAGTGAATTCGAGCTATTACATTCACTTTCAGACTAAACACTTGGGAGATGTATGAACCCCCTTATCTTATCAGTTAAATAATATCGCTACTGTTTTTCTATGAGAATGTCTTTGGCATTAAATAACCCTCGAAGCTTGATATGTCATTAAATAAAGTAACAGAAACCCAAATGATGTTTACTTTTATATTTTCAATTTCATGTGCATCATCTTCTAAACATTAAATCAGAAATACACTTTATTTATCATAATTATACAAATATTTAAATCTGACCTTTAATGGACTAAAAAAAAGTTTCTTATTAATCAAAAAAAAATTCAGGTATACAGCCAAGTTTCATCAATTCTGATCATCAAAGATTTTTTTTTCTTCTACCAACGAAAGAAATCAAATGAATTAACTTTGCGGCAGAAAAAGTGACCAATGAATTTGAAATGCCAAATTGGTATTAATGTACAACATCCAATAATGAACGAGTGAGTTTTGCTGACATTGTCATTCTTAAATAATTACTTGTTCATCTGTTTTATGGATTAATGAATCTCGCACACATACAAACATACACACACACACACACACGCACACACATACACACTCACACACACATGCATGTAAGTTTATGAACTTATACATATAAGTACACACATATTGAAATTTAGGCACCTACATTTATATGAATATATACTCTTATTTATATATGAACGTAGACATATATATAGACATACATACTTGTACCTACATTCATACAAGGATCACATAATAAGTTTCCAGACTTTTTTCGTACGGGCACTTTTATTGATAGTAAACACATGAAACACATGAAGGGGACAAGACCCTTCGAAGTACTCTCCTCCAGCTGCAATGCACTTGTACCGTTCCAACAACTTCTCGAAGACCCCAATGAAGTCTTCTTGTGTGAGAGAGTCAATGACCTTCGTCACAGCCTCTTTCATCTCCTCAATTGTCTCATAACGACAGCCTCTGAGCTTAGGGAATAACCAAAAGTCACAGGGAACAAGGTCTGGACTATAGGGAGAGTGACGAACTGTCTTGGTCAAATAGTCTGTGACAAGGATGGGGTTGTGGACTGGTGCATTGTCCTGGTGGAAATGCCACTGAGCCGATTTGAAGAGTGCTGGCCTCTTCCCTAGTAATCTCTTCCAGAACTCCCTTAAAACCTCAACATAGTATTCCTTGTTGACTGTCTGTCCAGTGGGAACCCAGTGCATGTAGATCATGCCAGTGCTGTCAAAAAAGGGATCATCAAAGGTTTGTGGGTGGATTTGCTCTGTCTGGCCTTTTTGGGGCTAGGAGACCCAGCATGCTTCCACTGGGAACTCTGTCTCTTGGTCTCTGGATCATAGCAGTAGATCCAGCTTTCATCGCAGGTCACCATAGCATCAAGAACTGCAGGGTACTTTTGGTGGTGTAATGGTTAGCAAGCTCGGCTAGCAAACCTACACGAGTGAGTTCGAGTCTCATTGGGTGCCCCTTTCATATGGCCTTGTACCACATCTAAGCAAAAAGCTTAGTAAATTTCCAAAGAGCTTCGTAAATTACGATATGAATTTATCACCTCGACCATCTCCCTGCTGTCATGACAATGTCTTTCTTTCTGATCTTCTCAGAGCACCTTTGGGACAAACTTCATGCAAATCTTCCGCATCTTCAGTTCTTCGCGAATAATTTTGTGTACAGTTCCCACACTGACATCAAACTGTGCACTGTAGACACACGACGGTCCTTATTCTTGAAATTCTTTATTTGACCAATCAACTCTGGTGTTCTGACTTCCTTACTCCTTCCACACCCCTCATCATCCCTCACAGACTCCCTGCCTTCCTTGAATCTCTTATGCCACTCAAAAACTGATGCTCGATTCATGCAAGATTCTCCAAAAGCAGTCTGAAGCATTCCATACGTTTCTGTGGCATTTTTCCCAAGTTTAAAACACAATTTTATTGCATATCGTTCTTCTAAAGTGTCCTCACGTCCAGATTGCATTTTTGAAATTCACCAGCTGTGACAATCAGGATTTTGTAGGATGTATTCCAATTGCTGCTGTAGCCGTTGATTTGAAGCTGAAATCATAAAAATTGGTCTGTCATCTCATAAGATATATAACAATAACATACTGGATTTTCAAAAGTCTCCGACAATTTTAAATGCCTGTACAAAAAGTCTGGAAACTTATTGAAGGTACCTCGTATATGTTTGGAAATGCCCATGATGTAATGGCTACAGTCATGAGAAATGGACACGGTGACACGAGTTCAAATCCTGGACGAGATTGATTATTTTTCACATAGCACTTGGAAAAGGTTTGAATCCGATTATTCTCCCTCCAGCTATAGATAAATAGTAGGGCAGACTAGGTTCCTTAGGTTTGGTTTGGTAATCAGTCAAGGAGAAGAACTCTGAATTTAAGCCTGTTAAACTCTGCTTAAAGATTGACTTTGTGTTACATTCTACCCGTGTGGAGTGGTTGGTAAATACATATACGTACCTACTGACACCGTGTAGTCATACAACACACAGACAGCCACACGTATATATATATATATATATGTACGAGAAACGGGCAAATATTTCATAGCTTGACACAGTTATTAACTAATTTTTTATTTGAAATATACACTGTAAGATTTTTGAAGTGTTATGTTCCTTTAACAAGGAATGAAATTATGTTGAAAATATATTTGCTGTTTAGCAAATTTTTTTATCTGTAAACTACAGACTTATTTCTTTACGTAAGAGTAATTATATATACATACATATGTGTGTGTGTGTGTGTGTGTGTGTGTGTGTGTGTGTGTGTGTGTGTGTGTGTGTGTGTGTGTGTGTGTGTGTGTGTGTTCTAAAACTGAAGAAGGAAGGAAAAATTTACACGGAAATAAAATCTATAGCCTACATAATAACCAGTTATCTTGCTAGACTTGTCACTGGGCGGCAGTTACGTATATCCTGAGAGTGACGTAATTGTTTTACAAGCATATGTCACTATAATCCAACGACGCACAGATTTCTATCAACTTGATCCCTTTACGCATCTTGTAAAATTTGAATTTGTAATTAATCAGAATGTTTGAGTTGTAATTTTGTTAGTAAAGATGGCTATCATCTATCGAGATGTGGCAATCCGTACAACCAAAAAGATGGGGGGGTCTATTTCTTTCTTTTTTAAATGGTGTCCAGAATTAAAAACAAATACGTATTTTATAATTGATGACGTCTGATGGGCACCTCTGGTGGTGTAACGGTTAGCAAACTAGACTAGCAAACCTACACGAGTGAGTTCGAGTCTCATTGGGCGCCCCATTCATTCGGCCTTGTGCCACATCGAAGCAAAGCGCTTTGTAAATTACAATTGATGACGTCTGACTGGTTGGTTCGGTTTTTTGGCATATCAACCCGTGTAAGTTGTATAATGCCAAATCCTCTTTATATATATATATATATATTAAAGAATTCCGTAGAATGAACAACAAAACAGAAAATGAGATCAATAATCTGAACAACAATTGGAATGATAAAAACTCTTGTCAACATTACTGTATGTACTCATTTAATAATTCGTGTGCAACACCTTAATATTAACAAAGAATATATTCACGACATAAATGATGCCTGAAAATGATATATAAGTTATAAGCAAAAGTTTCCTGTGCTCACTAAAATCTGAATACACAATAGAGAAACGTTTTCCTTTTTTTCAAACTTTTCACACTCCTTATACATATGTTTTTATGTTTGGTTTGATTTTGAGGGCATATCAATCAACCGTTGCAACTTATTCAATACTAAATTCTGTTTACACTTACATATTGAATATATATATATATATATATATATATATATATATATATATATATATATATATATATATATGATTTGTAAAGACATTACGTAGAAAACATTGATAAACGAGCCAGAGGTCTTTTTTGCATACAATTAAAGGGTTTCAAGTATTTTGCTATATAATAGTCACAATTTGATATCGGTCGTTTGTTTCCACGAATAGTTTGTTATAGTTTGTTATATTTGACCCATAGATAGGACTCTAACAGGTGCTGCCTCTCCGGATCAGAGTGGACCTGGGAGTATTGGCAATGAAGGGGTACTCCAGATTCCCCAAATTCCTGAGGCTGGAGCCTCGCCATCAGATATAGTTTAATGTTACTTGTTAGGAGATGGGTCTTACCCCTCAGCAGAGACGCAGTCGGTGTATTCTACAACCTCAGCTGACTGGGCTATGTGTGTACGTGCATGTGTGTGAACATAGGATATATATATATATATATATATATATATATATATATATATATATATATAGGTATTCTTCAAACCGGTAATTCCGTAGTAGGGAACAATTCCGTCTGGACAATTAAATTATTCAAACTTCGAATATTCAATATTTGGTTTTTCTTGAAAGTATATATATACATATATTTATATATATGTGTGTGTGTGTGTGTGTGTGTGTGTGTTACCATCAGCATCAGTAGTAGTAGTAGTAGTAGTAGTCGTTAAAATACAATTTGCATTGTTTTAATAAGAGTGTTCAATATTCAAGATAGATTCACATAACTGTCCAAATATTGAGCAATGATTAAAACTGATTATTTAAAACTTAAAAAATCGTTAAAATGAGTTATTCACTAGTGTTTAGTACAACTACCAGTTTCACTGTTAAAGTCAGCCATCAAAGGTACATGAGGAATGATTGATTTTAACAGTTATTTAGGGTTTTAATTGTTGCCCAATATTTTGACTTTTATATATAAAAATTTATGTTTCCGTTAAGTTTCGTTACTTGGAGTTTCATATGTTCAATACAACAAAGTCCGAATAATGGACTGAACTCAACAGCAATTATTAGCATTTTCAATCTATTCAAGTTTTTTACGCCAGGTGATTTTTTTTTTTTTTTTATTGAATTCTGAGTTAGAGTAAGTCTCCACGAATCTCCAAAACTCTTCTAAGTATTCTAGCTGATCTTAACAATCCTTTACTCTCGATGATCCCGATCCTTCCTCAGTTGTCCAGTTCTCTCAGTCTTCTTTTAGGCCTTTGGTGACCATTCCAAGTGCACCAACTACAATTAGTACCACCGTCACTTTCAAGAAGCACAGCTTTTTCAGCGCTCGAGCAAGATCCAAGTATTTGTTAATCTTTAAACTTTCTTTTATTTTGACTCTATACTGGAACAGCAAAATCCACATATTGACAAGTTCTTTTCTTCCTGTTAATTAATATGAGATCTGATCTTCTGGCTGGGATTGGGAGATCTGTTTATATCGCAAGGTCCCATATAATTCTATGCGTCTCATTTTCTTGGATAGATTTGATTTGTGCATATACCATTTGACGACATGGTAAAATTTTAATTTTTTGCACAATTACCAGTGGATCACTTTTCCCTCTCAGTGTTACCTAATCTTTTATTCCTTTTACGCCCGTTTGCTACATTCAATTACACATATAAATAGTTAGTGATGAAAAGTAGATACGAGGAGCCTTCAATAAGTTTCCAGACTTTTTTATACTGGCAATTAAAATTGTCGTAGACTCTTGAGAATTCAGCATCTTATTGCTATACATCTTATGAGATGACTGACTAATTTTTATGATTTCAGGTTCAAATGAACACCTATAGCAGCAATTGGAATACACCCCACTAAAGCCTGATTGTCACAGCTGGTGAATTTCAAAAATGCAATCTGGACGTGAGGATACTTTAGATGAACAATAAAATTCTACTTTAAACTAGGAAAAAATGCCACAGAAACGTACGGAATGCTTCAGACTTCTTTTCGACCATCTTGCATGAATCGAGTATCAGTTTTTGAGTGGCATAAGAGATTCAAGGAAGGCAGAGAGTCTGTGAGGGACGATGAGGGTGTGGGAGGAGTAAGGAAGTCAATAGACCAGAGTTGATTGGCCAAAGGGTTAGGGTTAGTATGTTGAGGTTTTAAGGGGGTTCAGGAAGAGATTCCTAGGGAAGAGGCCAGCACTCTTCAAATCGGCTCAGTGGCATTTCCAGCAGGACAATGCACCAGTCCACAACTCCATCCTTGTCACAGGCTATTTGACCAAGATGGGCATCAAGACAGTTCCTCAGTCTCCCTATAGTCTACACCTTGCTCCCTGTGACTTTTGGTTATTCCCTAAGCTCAGAAGCTGTCGTTATGAGACAATTGAGGAGATGAAAGAGGCTGTGATACGCTCACACAAGAGGACTTCCATGTGGCCTTCGAGAAGTTGTTGGAACGGTACAAAAAGTGCATTGCAGCCGGAGGAGATTACTTCGAAGGGGACTAGAGTTTCATGTGTGTATTATCAAAAAAAGTGCCCATACGAAAAAAATCTGGAAACTTATCGTATGCACCTTGTAAATAGATAAATAGCAAAACAACATATATGGAACAACTTATTTGAAAAATTCATGGAATTAATAATTTTTTCTTAGTTAACCTTGTTTGTATTAAGTGTGTGTAAAAGTCTCTAGAATACAAAAAAAAAACTTTACAAAACACTTGGTACAAAGTTAAAAACCAGATTTTAGTAAAAAAAAAAAAAAAAAAAAGCTCTTGAATCTTTTTTACATTCACACCTAATAGATCCTTTCTCCTTCGAGTAGGTCCAAGAACAAGTATTCCAAATTAGGGTCCATCCCTTTCATTAGTTATTTTCAAACGCATATAAGTCGGACTTTCTATCTTCATGAATATTTGTTAGAATCTACAAATGACAGCGATTAGTCTTATTTGTAATTCTTTATGATCATTAACTCTTTTTTTTTTCTTTTTCTCAGTCGTGAGAAAATGCTGATCCTTTTTCTTCAATGTCTTCCCAGCCAATCAACATAAAGTCTCTGTCTCATCACGAAACACAATAGGTCATCTATTAATTACCATTGATATTTCCTTACATTGAAACATGGTAAAAAAAAAGACGTAATTACTCCAATCAATGCTTATCGTTCGGAAAACGGCGCGATTGTTTATCTCTCCTATTGGCAATAATTAGCCAGTAATTGGCGTTTGTCTGAATCAACGCCTCTGATTCCAACCTACATTTCTCTCTCTCTCTCTCTCTCTCTCTCTCTCTCTCTCTCTCTCTCTCTCTCTCTCTGCCTCACACACACACACACGAGATCTCATTAGTCTTTGTTATGTTTTCACTTACTCAAAGCCGTCCACTATTTGACCTGACGGCATTTGATATTTTTCATTTATCTTTTGTGGTTTACAAGTTTTTATTATTATACTTCGGTGTATAAGGACCCATTCGTCGACAGCTTTATTAACTATTATATATCATAAGTCTTTAATGACTTTTTTCAAATCTTTTAATTACTTACGCTCTTTGGCTGTACTTCCTCATTCCAGTCTTTAGTTCTTTGTCAGTTAAACAATTTTGTACATGTCGCTCTTTCAGTAACTGGAAGAAAACAAAGATATATTTTGATATCAGTACAAAGTATGTTTTTACCCAACCCCTCTGCTACGAGCAGGATGCCATTCAAGATGAATTTTTAAGCAGACTACAACAGGTTTGAATTCAGAGTTTTCCTTCTCTTAGCCTGGTTGCCTCACCAGAGACTAAATATATTAATTTTTACATAAATCTGTAAAAAAAAAGCATGGTTTACGGAATAGTACGCCCAGCAAAATTACCTGTGTACTTATTCTAAACTGAATTGTTTGAAATAGAACTGTTTTGACATTCAACTGTGTCTAAACAAAAAATATACTAAACTGAATTGTTTATATGTATAAAAATGGATTTGGCGTTAAATAACCAACAATGGTTGATATGCCATAAAACCAAACCAAACGAAAACTCTGAATTCAAATCAGTTGTAGACGGGGAGAGGGATGGGCTCCGCCAGGTTATTTCTGCCAAAGACACGCAACATGATTTGCGCTCCCTACGACCGAACCCGTTGATGAGGCGAGAGAGAGTGAGAGAACTTATCAAAAAGTGACATTCAAAATGTACTGCTAATTTTTTCCACACAAATCAAGATTTTCACCTTTTGAATGAACAATGTAAAAAGTTCAGTATTTGACGATGACCTTTTACCAACCTTGGTCTCATCCAGCAGCAGTCATCATAGAACTGTATTAAGCTTAACAGAGAGTTTGGTCCTCACTATCTACTTTTATTTAATGACAAAGCTAAGTAATTTTTGAAAAGTCTCAGAATTTTATTAACAGAGAAAATTTTAATTGTATGTTAAAGCCATAAGTAATAAATAAGGCCAGCAATCAGGAGCCAGAATTTCAAATAGTTCTCTTGTTTTTATTTACATATTTTATTCACGATCTTATTTTTGTGTTTCGTAACGAGAAAAGCTAACAAATTTGGCTCCTTTATTGTTGGTATGCAAAGAAGAAAAAACAAATGTCCCCTTTATGTCTCCTTTATAGACTCAAATTTCAACCAAATATGTTTACACAATGTTACTAAAAATACAGAACTGATTAAAGAAACACTACTAGTACTACTACTACTACTATTACTACACTCATCACCTTCGAGTGAGAACAGAGTGTGAGGCTTCTCTTGCTCTGAGATAGCATTAAAAGCATAGCAACTGCGGGGAGGGTGAATATGACGCTACGGCGAGGAAAAATAGGTGTCAAGACCCGACATCAATTTATTTCTGGGTTGATCCACGCTTTGAAGAGACAAACAGACGGGCTTACAAGCGAGGCCATGCAAGACAGATAGGCCACCTGTGCTTATGCTGAAGCAGACCTTCCCCCATACCTATACACACCGCTTCCCGACACAATCCTCACTGACACAAGCAAATGAGCATGCAAGTTCACTGACAATAGGATATGTAACTCTGGCGGGGGGGGGAGGAATCATTGCTCTGTGATCAGCAGCAGGTGGCATCAGAAAAAAAGAATTCATCAGATTGTCCAATCTCCAAAGTGAGTGAATTGTTCATAAAAGAACCGCCTGGCCGGTAGGGTTTAGAACACATTGACTTTATCCCTTAAAGAGGAGGTAAGACCTCACCATATCTCAAAAAAGGGAGGCTCCTGGGTATGACATTAAACTGCATCTGATGGTGAGGCTACTCCAGTTCTAAAGATCTGGAGAGTTTGGAGTATTACTTTATTGACATTACTCTCAGTCCATTCGGACCCGGAGTGGTAGTACCTGTATAAGTACTATCTATAGCTCAAATAGATTTGTTTAGAAATTATTTGCATTCCATAGAAATACTTAATGTCATATAATTTTAGATTGTTTGCATTAAGAATAGTTACTTGAATTTATAATTATTCATTAAGGATTATTATTATTATTATCATCATCATTATTATTATTATTATTATCTCCACTGGAGTTTTCACATCAGCATCAGATGATGGTCTTTTACTGGAGATTGGGTGACAGTAAGTCTCCTCAAGTCTCCAGGACTCTTCTCAGCATTCTGGCCGTTCTCAATAATGTTGTTGTTTGGATGGTCTCCACTCGTCCACCAACTTCCAACTCTTCCAGTCCCTTTAGTAATCTTTTAGTTACTGTGCTCAAAGCACCAATCACAATTGGTATAATTGTCACCTTCATGTTCCAGAGTTTTTTCAACTCCCTAGCAAGGTCGAGGTACTTATCCTTCTTTTCACATTCTTTCAGTTTTATTCTGTGATCAGCCGGAACAGTAAAGTCAACAATTTTGCAAATTCTTTTTTTTTTTTCTTTATTATTATCAGGTCTGGTCTTCTGGCCGAGATTAGGTGATCCGTCTGTATGTCGAAGTCCCATAAGAGTTTATGTGTGTCATTTTCTAGGACCGATGATGGGTTGTGCATATACCATTTGTTGGTATGGTCATTATAAAATTTCAGGTACATCTCCCAGTGGATCACCTTGCCCACCAAGTCGTGTCTAGTCTTATTCTCCTTCTGTGCCAATTTGCTACATTCTCTTATTATGTGATTGATGGTTTCATCTCTGTCACTGCATAACCGACATTTGCTATTTTGTTGCGTCTTATCTATTCTCGCTTTGATATGAGTGGGTTTTATGGCGTTGTTTTGCGCTGCTATTAGGAGAGATTCTGTTTCTCTCTTAAAGTTTCCTTTTCTTAACCAGGTCCAGGTTGTCTGGTGTGAAATGTTGTTTATTAGTCGTTTAAAACGCCCGTATAGTTGTTTTTCTTCCCATTTTTTCCCTAGTTGTTGTCTTTCTGTTGTTCATCGTGTTGTCAGTATCGTTTCTAATGGCTGTGAATAGTCCTCTTTCGTGTTTTCCTATGCAGTCTTCGAATCGTTGTATCGATGCGTCAACGCTGTCTTCAATGCTGGCAAGTCCTCTTCCTCCCTCTTTTCTTGATATATATCATCTGTCAACGTCGTGTCTGGGATGTAGTGCTTTATGCATTGCCATTAGTTTTCTTGTTCTTTGGTCCATTTGTTTAAGTTCGTCTCTGGTCCACTTGAGAAAGGGTCCGGAATATCTAACGAGGGGTACAGCCTAGGTATTTATCCCTTTTATAAGGTTTCTGCTTGTGAGTTTTGTCTCGAGTAGTTTTCTAGTTCTCTTGCAATATTCTTTTTGAATTTTGTCTTTCATTTCCATTTGTTTGATGGTGTCAGCCTCGAAGATGCCCAAGTATTTGAAGGTTTCGTTTTCTCCGAGTGTTCTAATTTTGTCTTGATTTGGTAGTTCCATTCCGTCAGTTATATGTCATTTGCCACTTTTCATTACAAGCCTGTCACGTTTTTCTATGCCGAATTCTATTCCTATGTCCTGGCTGTATATTCTGACTGCGTGTATTAGAGTTTCCATTTCTTTTTCCTTTTTTGCAAATAGTTTGATGTCGTCTATGTACATTAGGTGATTGATCTTTTCTTGCGATCTACTAAGTTTGTATCCGGCTGTACATTTTCTTAGTGTGTGGTTAAGTGGCATCATGGCAATTATGAACAGTAAGAGTGATAGTGCATCTCCTAGAAAAATCCCTCTTTGGATCTTTGTTTCAGCTCAGCTTCTTCCTCCTGTTGTCAATTTCACTCTCCAAGTTTTCCTGGTCTTCTCGAGAAAGTTTATGACTTTTTAGAAAGTTTATGACTTTTACCCTATAACTGTACATGCAAATGGTTATAACTAAATGGAAATAATTACAAGATATCATATAACAGTATTTGAAAACTTCTTAAGAAGCCACAACAAAAGAATTGTAAGTATAAATGCAGAATGAACGCGATTCTTTAACCTCTGAGCGTAAAATAGCCTTAGATGGGTTTACATGCCGTTAAAATCAATCAATTAATCATAATTGTGATGCAGACACAAAAGGATCTGCTAGGTGTGTGGATGTGCAAATGCTTCATTCATATATCTCGTCAACAAACGTTTAGTACACACGCACGTCTGAATACAAAGATTGAATTCGACGCGTGTGTGTGTACGCACAAAAGTTTAGCTTGGGATAAGAACCTTCCCGGGTGAGCATCTCCACCCTTTCAACCTAAAATATCTTTTCAGGTCGACAAAGGCAACTTATGAAAAGAGTCACTAAAATCCATAATCACAGTTGTTTATTAAGCTTCGGTTCGTCTCACACTCAAAGTTCAGATCGCTTACAATAGCTGTTGTTACTAAACAGTCACTCGTTTCAGAAGCGAACACGCACAACGTTGCTTAACTTCAGTTGTACTGACAAGAACCTGTGCTTTCAGAGTGACTTGACAGTAAGTCGCAAGCTTAGCATTTTGTCACGAGTAAAAACTTGTCTTATGATAAAATTCAAGATAATATAAATAAAATCAACACAGGACAATTTACTTACCTAGAATGATAAACTATGAAGATAAGAATGAAATCTATTTTTATTTTTATTTTTTTTTTTATTTTTTAGAATTTGTTAAATGTTGACTAAATCTGAGCAGGTGTTCGGTTACCAAAATCAAAATATTTTGCGCAATTTCATAATCTCAAGCAAAGCGATAAAATTGTAATCATTTTTTTCTTTTTCTACGCAAGTCACAAACAAAAGAAGAAAAATAATTGACTGAGTATTTTAATTCGTTTTTATTTTTATATTTTTGTGTTTAGGAAACGATTTACTAAGTTCAGTTTCACAAAGCCTTTGTAGCGTTTTCATATATTCGATGGTTATGAGGCAATTTGGAATAGAGACGATGGTTACATTGGAAATTTGAGATGAAAGCAGCAATTTTATCATTGTTACATAAACAGGGAACTCTGGCAAGTATGAAGTCACTTCTTCATTGCCATTACTCCCAGGTCCACTCTGTTTTGAAAATTATTCCTATTTGATAGAAATACGTGCAAGCATAACTGTGTGCAAACAAATTATTATTATTATCATCATTATTATTATCGAATTATTAATGTTAGATAAGAATACTTGAAACCATTAACTGTATACAAATTATTTGTTTTAAGTTCCTTGAAGCAATCCTTTTTTCGAAGGATGATTATTATTATTATTATTATTATTATTATTATTATTATTTATTATAAGTTACTTGAAACCATATAATTGCTTGTTAATTATTGGCGTTTGATTAGAATACTTGAAAGCTTTAACTGTAAACAAGTGAAATAGAAATAGTTCCTTTAAAGACATAACTATCAGTAAATTATTATTATTTGATAGGAATACTTGAAAGCATAAAATTATATAAAAATAAATTATTATGGACAAATAAAAAATATGATTTTAAGAAAAAAGAATGTAACATTGAAAATATAGTGATTACAATTAAACATTTATGAATTAATCAAATTTAGGCATTAAATAACCCACAAGGAATTGATATTCCACTAAATAAATAAAGCAAACCATCTTCAGTTCCATAAAATTTCTACGTGACACCCACAACACAACAAAAGTTGTGTGTGTGTGTGTGTGTGTGTGTGTGTGTGTGTGTGTTTAACTAGATCCCCTTGGTTTTAGTATGTGATACATAGTCCCTTGTAAGAAGGGCCCCAAGCCGTAGAGCATTAAAAGTGTTTTAGTCGTGGAGCGATGATTAACAATATATTCTCGCCCACCTTTACTTATGTAGTAAATTCGATTCTACCTGGCTAATCTGTGTCAGAAATGCTGAAAACATCTCAAAACTGAAGATGTGGAAACAAAAAAGCGGATGAATTATAATTTTTATTAAATTTTGAGAAAAAAAATTTCTTACTGAATGAAAAATTTGTTGAACTAAACTATTTTTGGCACGAGATCAAATTCAAGATACTTCCAAAGAATTAGGAATATATGTGATTCGATCCCACATTAATAGGAACCTGTCACAAGATTTTACAATATCACGTTCAAACTGTTTTTAATCAGTCCCTAAACAATTATTATGTGTGATCGCATGTTAAAAAGAAGTTTAGAAATAGGAATTCTTTGATAACAACAATTTCAGGTGACTCGGTTATTAAAATGGTTACGTATTTGCCACTGGATCTAGTGGTCGGTGTTCGAGATCAGGTAAAGGTGAGAATTTCGAAAGCCGAGTTACACACTAAACGAACGTTTGCCACTTAAAAAACTGACTCAGCACGATCTCTCATCTTTCGATTTGATAAACGGCAGTTTTTTTTTATAATCTTTGATTTTATTGGTAGAATCTTATGCAAAAACATCATGACTCATTAGCTGAACAGAGCTAATAAGAAGAAGAAGAAGAAGAAGAAGAAGAAGAAGAAGAAGAAGAAGAAGAACTCGCGATAAAAAAATGGACTCTTCTAAAAAAACAAGCTGTCAGTCCACAATTTCAATAAAATTTCGATAGGAGATAATGGTTTTCCATTCTTTCCATCTTTATCATTCTCTCTCTCTCTCTCTCTCTCTCTATCTCTCTCTCTCTCTCTCTCTCTTAATTCTCGATAATTCTCACCCTTTTTAATCTTTTTTTGACTCACAAAAATTTCGTTAAAACTACATTGGTTTGTTAGTTTTTACTATCATCGGGATAGATTGTCTTATACAAACAATATATCAGGGGTTTGTTTTGAACAAACATTATATGTAGGCTTTTCCATTACGTTTTTCAAATGTTTCACGTCCATTCAATTCCCCCAGGGATGTAAACGTAGTTGAAAACATGAATAAAATACAACCAGTCTTTAATAATTTAAACTCGCAGATCCTACGTTAAAATGAGTTTTAGTGCAACGAAAACGTCTTACAAATCCAAATCTGTTCATGATATCTTTGATATCTGCCTGGTGAAGGGTTAAATACCCATAATACATAGACACACACACACACACGCACACACGCACACACACACACATATATATATATATCTTACATAATGTTATATCGTTAATACGGATGATTCATGTGCAATGTACATTATATGTACTAACAAATGATGTTTATCACAGTCATGGGATATCCAATTTGTACAATAATTTTCGAAAGCAAGTTTTGAATCAGTCCTGTGTTATTCCTTTATAATTTCGGTCCTGTGTTGTTCCTTTATAATTTCATTCTTTTATCTTCATATAAATAAGCAATAGTTTTATTTATAACTCTTAAAAGAAAACAAGTAAAAAAATAAAACTAAAGTTCAAAAAAGACAAATTAAGAACAATTTTTTTGGTGACGATTGTAATGAAAACAAAAACCGTGCTGTGAGTGTATTATTGGTGAAGTAAAGTTTATGAAAATAGTTTCTTTGCTTGCCGCCTCCTTACATCGCTCTGATATGAACCTTTTCTTGATCTTCCTTAATTTTGACAATGGCTTGATAATTAACTCTTAGTTGGTGGCATTTTCCATCCAAAGAGCAATGAGACTTTGATCTGCAGTCATAGGCAGCGGTTCTTGCTTTAAGTGTTGTGTTGGTGATTTTTTATGTTTCTCTATGGTTAGCGATATGTTTTCGGTAAGTTTTAGAGTTTTCCTAATAAATATCTTGTGGAAACTGCCATGAATTGGAAATGTTTATCAATCAATTTGAAAAATAACTTGTGATGTGTTGATGTTTCTATTGTACAATGGATTGAACTAAATAATCTTTCTTTTATTTATTCAAGAGGGATTTAAATACTATAATTACCTCGACCCGTCTTTAGATTAATTAAAATCTGTACATTATGCACGTCACATTGTTATTTTCAACACAACAACACTTTTTATAAACAGAAATTTGGTTTGCCTATGGGTACTCCTGTTGGTGGTGGTCTCGCATGCGAAAACATTACTACGAGGAGAGACCATAGGCAAACCAAATCCCTCGAATTTGGTCCTTTTGAAGATATAACCCCTAATAATTCTCATTATTTCCGATACATAGACGACATTTTACATATTTACTCACAAGAATTTACTTTAATAAAAATCACTGACAGATTAAACCTTGGGAAGTAGTCAAACTCACATTACTATTTCCAATAGTAACGTGAGTTCGCCCTTTTGATTTTAGAAGGATAAAACTACCCAGAAAATAAAACAAAAGAAACTAAGTTACCCCCACTCCAAAAAAAGCAAAAAAAAATCAGAATACAACAACAAACTTGTCTTTCATTGAGCAGTTTATTTCTTGTCAAAATTTAATTTTAGTATTCAGAAACCTAAAACATGACGAAATACAAACATTTTTACATGGAATTAAATAATAGAAATGAACCCGACAGTATGAAGAAAAAAAAAGACAAAGTAATTTCAAGCGCTGAATTTATTATATTTTTGAACCTTCCATAAAGTTTACAGATGAACTTGAATCCAACAACTTGGCTTTTTTTTAGATTTCTTACTTATAAGGAATAATGACAAATTAGAATTCAAAGTCTACTGTAAATTTACCTGTAAAAATGGTCACATACATTTTTATTCACATCACAATATCAACACTAAAAGAGAAATTATCATAGGTTTTTACCTTAGGGCCTTCCGTATCTGCTCCCCCAAATATCTAGATGAAGAATTTAATTATATAGAAAATTCCTTTCTAAACCTGATTTTTCCCTAAACCTTTTGTACAATTTGCTCAATCCAAAGCGCTTAGAAGTTACAAAAGAAATCGATCTCAAACTTCCATCAATATAACTAATAAAATAAAACCTTCCAATAAACACATTATTTTCCATTAGCTTTATAGAAAAAAACTTAAATAACCTCGGTGTTAAATCTGTCACTTTATCTTTTAAAACTATTCATGACTTACTACTGGCCTTCGTCAGCATATCAGGTTCAATGCAGGTGTCTATTCTATTCTTTGCAAAGACTGTAAATTGAAATATAATTGGCGAAACGTCGAGAAATATTATAAACGTCTATATGAACATAAACGAGATATTAGATAAGACAATTTTAATAATGCACTTTTCACTACATCTATCCAAAACTGACCACAACTTTGATTTTAATGCAGCTACGATGTTAGCTTATATCCATAACAAAAGATTGAGACAAATTTTGAAGCTGGTGCAATTTTGCTTACACCCTCCGTTAATACACGACCCGGATTTTTCAATTTATCCCGTTTCTTACGTAAATTAGTTCTGAATAGCTACAACATATCAAACTTTAATTATCTTTTCATACATATCTATTCTTTTTTCAGTCCCACAAACTAAACATGCTCTAAATTTTATCCTCTTACATATTCTTCATAATCATTTTGTTGAAACATATAATCTTACGTCCTGTTTTTTCAATCTCTTCCTCCCTTTCTTATGTATATATTTGTTTATGATGCTACATTATTTATTTAAAACCCTCACTAATTATCTCTCCGTCAAATTTTTACTTTCTTCAGTCAAAGTATATAATATACTATCTAACAGATAAATATTACAATTTACATACGGTCGATATTAATGATTTATCTTAATTTTTTTTATTTACAATGTTTACATCGTTTAATCTATTTTATTTCATTTTATTTCCTTTTCTCTCTTCTTTTTTTCTTCTCTCTCTTTTCTTTTTCTTTTCTTTATTTCTTTCTTTTGTTTTCTTTTCATTTTTTCTCTCTTTCCTTTCACTTTTCTTTTCTTTCCTACTTCTTTTACTTTTTCTTTCCTTTCTTTTTACTCTTCTTTTCTCTGGAGTGTTTTGGCATAATTGATTTGTTTTTATCACCTTTCAATCAGCTGTATATCTCCTAGAAGTTCCAGGCATTTAAACCTCATTGCTAATCGCGTGATAGTTTTTCAAAAAAAGTAGCGCTGATTGAATGATTGAACGGTTATAAGATCTTTCTTTGTATATATCTTTTTCTTTTCCCCTGTTATTGTATTTCATTAAAACATCCATTGTTATTCTATCAATCTTAAAGTCCTGATGAAGGTTTACTAAAACCGAAACGTTTTAACGTTAACTTTCTTTATAATAAATTCAACACTTTTAAATTACTTTGTCTTTTTTTTTTCTTCATACTGTCGGATTCATTTCTATTATTTAATTCCATGTAAAAATGTTTGTATTTCGTCATGTTTTAGGGTTCTGAATACTAAAATTAAATTTTGACAAGAAATAAACTGCTCAATGAAAGACAAGTTTGTTTTGTTTTTGTTTTTTTTTATTTTTTCGTTTGTTTGTTGTTTTCTTTTTTTTTTTTTTTTTTTGCTTTATTGGGGGGGGGGCTTGGTTTCTTTTGTTTTATCCTTCTCAAATCAAAAGAGCGAACTCACGTTACTATTTGAAATAGTAATGTGAGTTTGACTACCTCTCAAACTACTAATTCGGGTCCCACTCCGGTTAAAATTTTCAATGACCTCTGCAATCTAAGGCAATATCAACCAGACATTGTCTGTGTTCAAATATTTATGACAAATACTTTCTACAATCTTTATAAGTTTTACCCTATAGAAAATACTGGTAATATTTCATGTTTCACGTTATCTCCATCTTACAGTTGTTTTGTGGGGTGACACCAGTACATATTTATGCTACTCGATCGAGCAATCACCTTTTGATTAAAAGGCATTGACAGAATCTTCCAACCCAACAAAGTCATCAAAAGATTTATTGGTAGTAAGCTTCTTTGTCACAGCAGATTGTACACTTTGTGTAATCTTGTGCCAGACTATGGTAAGCAGAGTAAATACCGGTATTGTGCTTTGAGTGTTTTAGAAATATGTTCGATGCCCAACGTACACACGAGGTGCACGAGTACAAACATATTAACATCGGGATATGAACGAACGAGTGATCCTGTCAGTGTGCGAATTCACTTCAGTTGTCGTTGTCGTTATTGTCAATGCATATTTCTATGTGATCGGAGATTTGAGTGGCTATTAAACCGTAGATCTTTCGTTTTTATCATGTGAACTCCTTCTCAGCCATTGAGCTAACATTTCAGAAGTGACAGTCAGGTTAACCATCTGCACTCTTCCAATGCGGAGAGAAAAGAGGGAGAAAAGTCGTACGGAGATTATTCTACTCACATAGACAAAACAAACAGATTAGAAAAGGAAATGTGTTAAGGATAAGAAAGTAAATAAGGAAGTAATACATTCACTTGTTTTTATGATAGAATTACAAGAAAAATAAAAATAACAGATTTTCTGTTTTCTTAAACATCGCTACTTCAGTTTTCTAGATTTGTGGCATCCCATCGATAATTGGATAACCATTGTTTACAAATATTGCTGCATCACTAAAATACTACACCTCCAATGTGTTGTTATAATGGATAATAAGCCAGTCAATGAAACTAGGAGTTTTACAACTTGAAAGTTTGGGTCAATTTTGGAGCGAAATAAACGAAAATATACTTTGAAAAAGACATCTTATTGGCTAGTTACAATGATACCACCAGCCCCCCATATTTTATGCAGAAAACCCCTTGAAAAACAAGTGTATCTTGTAGGAAGGTAAATATAATGTTGCATTTTTGTGAGAGATATAAAAATAAAAATAAAAAATAAATTTGTTTGAAGGCAAGGTTGATTACTATTCATATTGTGCCATTAAAAAAATTGATTTTTTCATTTAAGTAATTTAAAAATACAATGTTTAACAAAAGAAAGTTTTATTTGTAAACAAAAGATTAAATATTCTTTGAAGTAATTCTAATTTAATTGCTATAATGATCTCGAAAGATATTGAATGTCAAGTTTCAATTCAATGAACAATTTTTGTGACATTCATTCGGCCAACTTATTTGTTATCTAACAAAAATGGACAGAATCACAACGACTGGGAAATATTCACCCACAATTAGGAAAATAATTCGTAAGAATAAAAAGGAAAATAACTATTTGAAACTTCATCCCAATGCAGATAGGTTCTCTAAACTGCATCCAGTAGCTTTACATAGCTGATGTATATCAGTCTTTACTGGTGTGTCCATAAATTGGAGTCCACTGAAAAACATTGTTTATGAGTTAGTCCCTGCAATTGTCTCAATAAAAATTCGTTTGGGTCTACGCAGAAATCAAGAAGGATAAATAAGTATCACGGCAAATAAATTCGATTTGGAAAAAACTTTAAAATCCTTACAATATTTTTAAGGCGTTTTTCTCAAATAAGGGACAGTCTTATTGTCTGTCTAAAAATGGATAAACAGTTTTTGGTATTTGAGAGAGTTGTCGTTTTGTCTTTCTTCTTTTTTTTTTTTTTTTTTTTCATGTGGGGAGTTTAATCTATAAACTTTGTGCTGTTTGCATCCTGCTGCCAGTTTAAGTGTCAAAATAAAACTGACTCTTGGGATTCTATTCTTTTCTCTTTCTCAACAAATGAATCAGAATACATGTCATGGATGTCTTCTTGTTTGGGTTTTTTTTTAATTTTTTACTAACCTTATTAAGTTTCTGTTGATGATCTGTTTTGGCAATTAATTCGTTACTTGAACAGTTTCTGACCATTTTCCGGTGCCCTTGTTGTCTTTTGTTGATATCTGTGAGAAAAAGAAAAAAAAACGACGCGATGTTAATTTGACAAAGATTCTTTCAAGTCGATTACGTTTTTTTTTTCACACTTGAACACATGTTAATCCAATCGAGATAAAAACGTTAATGTTTATTCTTTGCGTTAAGATCAAGAGGAAAAGTAAATTTCTCTAATATTCGAAAGTAAAATAATATCATTTCTTTCAGATTGTTTACCAGTATGTTTCGACCGATATGTTCGTCGGCCTTCGCAGTATAATTCAGGCGATAGGATAGGGTTTCAATTTACAGATGCTTCTACATTACTCTATTACTAAAGATTCCGATTGAAACGAAAAAATTCAGCTTTATATATTTACCTAAGCCCTAAGGCACACGGTGCGACACAAGTACAACTAGTTTGAATTCAGTGTTTTCCTTCTTGTAGACCGGTTGTGAAATGCCAACAATCTCGTCCAGGATTTGAACTCGAGTTGCTATGTTCATTTCCTACCACGATAACCGTGACGCCACGGCCACCTCCTCTAATAAATGAGGAATGCAGCAGTAATGAGACCACTAATTCTAATTATTCATTGAATAATGAATCTGATAAGTCGACAAACTATACGAAGAACTCACCAATCTACATGACAAAAGCATGGCTGATTATTTTTTAAATAAGAATAATGAATAATTGAGGTATAATCTCCATTTGTTTTCCTATTTCTAGCGTGTTTTCATCATCTGACAGACATTGTGTTATTTGAGATGAAAAATGAGAAAAAAAAAGAGGGGAAATCGCAATAAGCTGAAAGATGGATGTCAATCGATGAAAATAATTGTGAATTTCAGTAAATATCGATCTGTAATGGATAGATCGTTAATAAACTCATTAGAAACTCTGATTGCATTTGGGAGATTATGTAGATCTATATGTCTTAAATTTGTTCATTTTATTGTTTAAATGATAATCTTATTATAACCATGTCTATTATAAAACAACATTTTTTAAGAATCAGTAAGTAAAACAGTAACAGTTTATCTTAGAATGGTAGGAAGAGTCTATGATAGATAGATAGATAGATAGATAGATAGATAGATAGATACCATCTTCATACTGTTTTTGAATTTGTTTCACGGAGTTATATTCATTATGAGTGTCTCTCAGGAGTCTTTTCAAGCCAATGTTCTCCTGTTTTTGCCTCCAAATCTCATCCTAAAAATACAATTATATGAACATGAAAGCTGAATTATGAAATATGTATATATATATATTTAAGCAAAAGAAAACACGGTAACTTGTTATTTATGTATGTATATTGATAATTTCGAGGGTTTTGCCGGCACTAGACTGACAGCAACATAGAAAGGGTACTTCAAAAGCGTTTTCTATTCTGCATGTTAATATTATTGATTTGTGAAAATCATTTCAATTGCTTTTATAAACAAAAACAGTTTTATACAATTTTTACTATGAATAATAGATTTAGACAAGCATTGCTATTCACTGAACATGAAATAAACGAGAAAAAGAAAAACTGAATAAAAAGAAAATGAAGATTTATTCATTTATATTAACTAGTACATATAATTATTAATATATTTATAAATAATCAAAATATTTTCCACGACATTTTTTATGATCTTACATGAATGTTTCAGAAGTTTTCAAATTCTATCTTCATAAAACAACGGCTTTTCGCACAATAAAATTGTCAATTTTTTTTAATATCAAAGGCATCATTTTATTTTAATCAGATGACTAATTGGTTAATTTAAATGACTAAATCAATTAATCAACTGATTTTTTATGACTTATTGGTTAATTTTAATGGCATGTCAAATAGTCTTGGGTTACGTCCAGAGATTAGAGAATCACTCTCGTTGTACGTTCATATTTCCATTTTTGGTATAATTTCTTAAAAAAGTTTTTTTTCACACGGTCCTATCGAATAATTTTTCAAACAAATCCATTAGACCCAGAGATGAGACCATAATAGGTAGTACCATTTCGGGTTAGAGTGAACCTGAGAGTAATGGCAATTAAAGGGTATTCCATACACTCCATACTCTCCAGAAATGAAACTTCACCATCAGATACAGGTTTGTGCAATACCCAAGACAGCCATTTGGAAGGGTGTCTTACCCCTCGGCAGCTGATAGAGACAGCATTTGGTAAGCCCTCCACACACACCGACAGGATGATTAATCGGATAAAGAATGTTGCATTGATCAAGACAAATGATAATCTGATGGCACGAAATCTGGTGAATCTGCTGCATACAAAGAAATTCATTGTCTTCATTAAATTTTGATCTTTTGAATTAACAAAGCAAAACGTGTAAATGAATTTGTAATAAATCGGGATAACTTGCTTTCTTCTCAAGATGTTTTTTCTTAAATTGCTGAAATTCTAAATTTGAATACTGCCGCAACAATTTCATCAAATTTATTTTCAACAATTCAGAATACAGTGCACTTTTCATGTCCCCGAGTAATATCCTTTTTTATGTGTTATTTTTGTTTGTTTTTGTTGTTTTTTTTAATCGTTAGGTTTAGTTATCGATGTTACAGTCTTCGGTCTGCCTACACTTTTTACTGCACAGGATTAAACTATCCAGTATCCACTTAAGTCTTTTGACATTTCAAATTATTGAAATGAACCCATTTTTCATCTCTATCAACAATCTTCCAGGATTATTTTTGTTGTTGTTTATGTCGGTCAAAAAGTGCAACCGAAATGGTGAGATGCTATCCAATATTCTGACAATTCATGTTAAACACATTTTCCCACTTTTTGGAATCTCCTATGTTTATAAATGTCTTAAAATTATTTAGTGATTACCACCAAGTGGTTTGCAGCCAATTCTAACATTGTTTGAGTATAAGAGTCATCATCCAAAAGGAGATTGGCAAGTCATTACTTTCAAATTTTTGTGGTCAACCATTTAATAGTCATCCAGGTCAAATTCTCCTTTCCTGAACGATGACATAAACTGCTTCCTACTGAATTATTTCCATCAACTTTATTAAGCATCTCCTTTGTTTTTTCGATCGCTTTATTCTCATACAACTTGAAAAATAAAAGAACATGCAGGAGATCCAGACTAGAAAGTTTGCTTTTTGCTATCATTCAACCATTGTTGCCAACTATTCAAAACTGGAAAAGGGAACATGTAGGAGATCCAGACTAGAAAGCTTGCTTTTTGCTATCATTCAACCATTGTTGCCAACTATTCAAAACTGGAAAAGGGGACAACATGCCCGAGATCCAGACTAGAAAGCTTACTTTTTGCTATCATTCAACCATTGTTGCCAACTATTTAAAACTTGAACAAGGGAACAACATGCAGTGTTGTACAGATATCTTGTCTGCTGTCATTTTCCCCTTAACACTGAATTGATTAACACTAAATGCAGATCACTCAAACACCAGTTTTATTCTTCAAAGAAAATCTGTTTATATTTCACATAACGTTTCTTCACTTGGAAAATATATGAATCCTACTATCCTACCTCCAGCCATGGATAAATAGTAGGGTACACTGGGCTCTTTAACATTGGTGTGACAACTGGTCTAGCAAAAGGAAAATTGCTAATTCAAATGTGTTAATCTCTGTTTAAAAATTAATCTCCTGTCATATCCTATTCGTGGTGAGGAGTTTGCTATATATATATATATATATATATATATATGTGTGTGTGTGTGTGTGTGTGTGTGTGTGTGTGTGACATTTATATATATGTATATATATATATATAATTTCTCCATTCTTATCTTGAAACATGTCAAATTGAATTTTCCGTACTTCATTCCTTTTCCCATTCCTTGCCCATTTGGCTGGGGCTGTAGAATCGACCTACTGCTTTTCTGGAGAGGGGTTAGACTCCCCATTAACGAGTGTCCTGGATATGACACTAAACAATCTGATGGTGAGGTTCCAATAATGCTGAAGCTTTGGAGAATGCAGAGCACCCCTTCACTGCCATTGCTCCCAGGTCCCCTTTGGCCCGGAGGGGTAGCACCTGCTAGGGTCCTTTCTATTGTTCAAATCGAGCTAAAATGCGTTCTTATGCTAAACTGAATTGTTTGAAATGGAACTATTCTTGACATTAAAACCGTGTGTAAACAAAATCTATACTTACACTAAACTAAAATGTTTGAATTAAAACTGTTTAACTTAAATGAATAGCTTGAAATAGAAATGTTTTTGGACAATTAAACTGTGTACTCATGCAAAACTGAATTGTTTGAAATAGAACTGATTATTTATATAAAAATGAATTTGGTATTAAATAACCTACAACGGTTGATATGTCATAAAACCGAAACAACCAATCAAACATTTTCTCAATTCTTCGATTTTTTTAAAACCTTACCAAGATAGATAGATAGATAGATAGGAACAGAAAAGATAGATAGATAGATAGATAGATATAAAATTTGATTGATTTTTAATTTTCTTCCAAGTCTGGAGTTGGTGTTCAAAATGACATCATGTCTTTTGTGGCATTTCATTAGACATGAAGAGTAACTTGCCAACGTGTCCATCTTCACACCGGGTCTCGTATTTGCTGACCAGTAACAGAGAAAAATTTCTAACCTAAGTAGAATTCGTTTCACTCAATAACAAACATCTGCGATTGGAATGTCTCAGGCCACTTTTAATCTTGGAATTTCACCAAAGAGGTTTTATCAATTCTTTTCTTATTTTTATTGTTCATGATTATCATATTTTTATCATATTTACCCAACCCCTCCGCTCGGGCAGGATATGACACAAGGTCAATTTTTAAGCGGAGTTTAACAGGTTTGAATTCAGAGTTTTCCTTCTCCTAGACTAGTTGCCTCACCAAGGCTGAAGAACCTAGTCTGCCCTACTATTTACCCATATTAAAATCATTTTATCCCATCGCTAATCCCAAATAACAAGTGGATCCTTGTCTTTTGAAATGATTACCACAATGAAAGTTTCAAAATTAAATACTAGGGTGAGTCAAAAGTTTTGCAATATTTTAGTAGTACGTGCTAGTTAGTAGAGTGTGTATCTCATAAGCGAAGCAGTTCAAGCCGTGGTAGGGTAACCGTTGTGGTTGGTAGTATTGTGGTAGTTGGTGTACTGACACGTTGTGCACCGCTTCATTTTGTGTGTGAGTTGAAAGCAGCACAGATAAACGTGCAACGTTGTCTAATTCCAGAATTAATGTCTTTCAAGTTCAAACTGGGTTATAATGCTGCAGAAGAAACCAAAAACATTTGTTGTGCAAAAGGTAAAGGCATAGTTTGATCAGGGGTCAGTAACCAGATGGTAGAAGAAATTTCTCTCGAGTTAAAAGAACCACGATGATCAGAAAAGATCAGGTAGGCCTAAAGCCGCGTATTTTGAAACTGTACTTCAAACAATATAGGTAAATCTGGAGATTAACTTTGTGGGAGTATCAGGCGAACTCGGCATTTCATAGTCTAGTATGGTTTGTTCTTTTGACGACCTTGAAAAAAGCATCTGCCGGATTGTGCTTCACGTTCCCAAAATATTGAAACACTTTCGACTTTGTATCATTCGGGAGGTAACTGGCTGTCACGTTCGACTGCAACATCGAAGTAAGTGGGTTCGAACTCCAGTCATTCTATGGCGTTAACTTTCAGACTAATGCCCCAGGGGAAAGTACGAACCCCCTTAAACCTTCCCTTCCTCCAGCGCCAATACTGTTCTTCTACAGAGATACGTAGCTTTGGCATTAAATAACCCACAAAGGTTGATGATATACCATTGAACAGAGAAACTGAGGATCATTTTGTTCTGGGTTTGTAATATTGTTTAAGTAAAACAATTTTCAGCTGGCTTTATGACTTTCGAAATTTCAACGTTACGTATTTTATATAATTTGCTTCTTTCAAGGATTAAAATTCTTTGTTAAGTCTTGTGACTTTTGCCTTGTTTGTTCGAAGGCATTCATTCGTAATTTCGTAAGAATTATAGTTTTTATTCTCGTTTTTTTTTTGGGGGGGGGGACTTAATCCGATTCCCAACGAATTGGTGTCAGTTTGCTCGAAAAGCTTTTTAAAAAATGACGAACAAAATTCTTTGCTTCTCTATCTAAAAATATTTGCGTCTGACGCAGACGAAATTTGTTGATTGGTTTCACATAGGAATGACTTGTGTCCTATCAGCCTTATCACTGTATCCTCTGAGGGGGTGCTAAGACCCCTTCCGCACAGAAAGAGGTGTCCTAGGTATGACACTAAACTGCATCTAATGGTGAGGCTCTACTTCTGGAAATCTGGGGAGTGTAGAGGACCCATTCATTTCTATTATTCCTAGATCCACTCGGACCAGCAGTGGCAGTACTTCTTAGCGTCCCATCTTCTGGGGGGGGGGACAAAAATATTCGTATTCAAAAGGATCATGTACAAAAACACTCTAAAAACTACACAAAAATGTAAATATGAATGTATAATGAACGCAATTCCCTGACCTCGAGGCATAAAATAACCCTAGATTGATTGACATGCCACTAAAATCAATCAATCTATCATGACTAAATCAACGAGTAAAATGAGTTATTGGTATGTTTTACTTAGTTTCACACATTAGCTTAAGGTTATTTACAATATTTGTCATTCTCTCGTGGTTAGTCTTCGAAATATTCATCATTGCTTTTGGTGATCTCGCAAGAACCGGTGCTTTCAACGCGACTTGAGTATCAACCAACAAGTGGAACAAGTTGTGGATGAATATGGCTGATTTGTGAATCAGACTATCAGATGAAATAACAAGAAATATAAATTGGTTTAGTCGCACCGATTTTTTTAACAACTAACTCGGAGGAAAAATAAACATTGACTGTTATAAATCGTTAAAAAATTTATTAGAAAGGATGACAACTTTCAAAATTGAGTCGCAAAACATTACCTACAATAGAACTTTATTCAAACTCGTAACTGATTTCATCCATTTAACTACAAATCAAGAAGGTGCGTTAAGCATAACATTTATTGTCGTTGGAGTTGAAATTGGTGGATCGAGTTGAACAGGACGAATCTGTTTGTCTTTCACTTGGTGCTAACACTCTTGGGAAAGGCATGAAACCATCTGTTCTCTCTCCAGCGAAAGATAAATTTGAATATTTGATAAGGCGACTTGTCCAGGAGAATGAAAACTCAAAACAGCTTTATGACGCTTAAAAATTGACCTTGTGTCGCACACTGCTCATAGCGGAGGGGCTAGGTAAATATATACAGCAAATTGAGCGACTATAAACATAAAGTGGATATAACAAATAGTTAAAGGTACCAACTGTTAAGGAATTAAAAGGTTAAAGTCAATCTCCGACATAAAAGGATCGATTTATCTTGAAAATATAAATTCCAAAGGTCGGCAAAAACTGCTCCTCTTCTATTATTTACGCTCCATTTACGAATCCAAGTATCAAAAACGGATTTATCTGGTCTTTTACTGTCTATGCCAAACAATTAATAGATCATTTAGGTTAATTCTAGCTTTTAATTTGGGGTATTTCTCAAGAACAATAGTCAATCGTGATATATTCGACCGGTCGCCAGCCGTAAATTAATGTTAATATTAAGTGTAACATGATTGTAATGATTTGAGAATCTCAAAGTTCCCAACTTTAATAGTCTTGTATCACGCTGAGATAATATTAGTAAAAGCCGAGAACCAAATGTAAATTAAATCTCAGCAAACTAATTATGCAAACCTTCCAAGTATACTCGATTCTTACTAAGTGCTCTGATTCAACTTGCTTTGTACCAGACTAAGATCAGCCAAATAAATAGCAATTTAATATGATGTTCCAATGCCATCTTGGTATAATTAAAATTAAGTTGTCTAGCAGTTTCAAGATTCTATATAAATCTACATTAATGATTTATATATACAGGGGTGTTATATAAACGGCGGGGGGTAATATAAATTAGAGGTTATTTATAAAGTGGGGAGTATATATGCAGGGGATATATATACAGGGGGTTATTTAGACAGAGGGGAGTATATTTACAGGGGGTTATTTATACAGAGGGGAGTATATATATATATATATATATATATAGGGGGGAATATATACAGGGGGTTATATATACAGAGGAGAGAATATATTCAGGGGGTATATATAAAGGGGGTTATTTATACAGAGGGGAGGATATATACAGGGGGTATTTATACAGAGGGGGGTTATATATACAGAGGGTTATTTATACAGAGGGGAGTATATATGAAGGGGGTATATATATAGGGGTATATATACGGGGGTTATTTATGCAGAGGTGAGTATATATACAGTGGGTTATTTATACAGACGGGTGTATATATACAGGGGGTATATATACAGGGGTTATTTATACAGAGGGGAGTATATATATAGGGGGTATATATACGGGGGGTATTTATACAGAGGGGAGTATATATGCAGGGGGTATATATACAGGGTATTATATATACAGAGGAGCGTATATATGCAGGGGGTATATATACAGGGGGTTATTTATACAGAGGGGAGTATATATTCGGGGGGAATATATACAGGGGGTTATTTATATAGTGGATGGTATATATACAGTGAGTATATATACGGGGGTTTTTATACAGAGGGGAGTATATATGCAAGGGGTATATATAGGAAGTTATTTATACACTGGGGAGTACATATACAGGGGGTATATATACAGGGGGTTATTTATACAGAGGGCAGTATATATACTGTGGGTATATATACAGGACGTTATTTATACAGAGAGGAGTATATATACAGGGGTTATTATTCAGAGGGGAGTATATATACAGGGGGTATATATACAGGGGGTTATTAATACAGAGGGGTGTATATATACAGTTGGTATATATACAGGGGGTTATTTATACGGGGGGAGTATATATACAGTGGGTATATATACAGGGGGTCATTTATGCAGAGGGGAGTATATATACAGGGGATTATTTATTCAGAGGGGAGTATATATACAGTGGGTATATATACAGGGGGTCATTTATACAAAGTGGAGTATATATGCAGGAGGTATATATATAGGGGGGAATATATACAGGGGTTTATATACACAGAGGAGAGAATATATGCAGGGGGTATATATAAAGAGGGATATTTATACAGAGGGCTGTATATATACAGTGGGTATATATACAGGGCCTTATTTATACAGAGAGGAGTATATAAACAGTGCGTATATATACAGGGGGTTATTTGTACAGAGGGGTGTATATATACAGGGGCTTATTTATACAGAGGGGTGTATATATACAGGGGGTTATTTATATAGAGGTGAGTATATATGCAGGGGGTACATATATAGGGGTATATATACGGGGGTTATTTATACAGAGGGGACTATATATGAAGGGGGTATATATATAGGGGTATATATACAGGGGGTTATTTATACAGAGGGGAGTATATATGCAGGAGGTATATATACTGGGGGTTATTTATAAAGAGGAGAGTATATATTCTGGGGGTATATATACAGGGGTTATATAAACGGAGGAGAGTATATATGCAGGGGGTATATATACAGGGGGTTATTTATGCAGAGGTGAGTATATATACAGTGGGTTATTTATACAGAGGGGTGTATATATACAGGGGGTATATATATACGGGGATTATTTATACAGAGGGGAGTATATATGCAGGGGGTATATATACAGGTTATTATATATACAGAGGAGCGTGTATATGCAGGGGGCATATATATAGGGAGTTATTTATACAGAGGGGAGTATATATTCTCGGGGCATATATACAGGGGGTTATTTATATAGTGTAGGGTATATATACAGTGAGTATATATACGGGGTTATTTATACAGAGGGGAGTATATATGCTGGGGGTATATATAGGAAGTTATATATACACTGGGGAGTACATATACAGGGGGTATATATACAGGGCGTAATTTATACAGAGAGGAGTATATATACAGTGATTATTTATACAGAGGGGAGTATATATACAGGGAGTATATATACAGGGGGTTATTAATACAGAGGGGAGTATATATACAGTGGGTATATATACAGGGGCTTATTATACGGGGGGAGTATATATACAGTGGGTATATATACAGGAGGTTATTCATGCAGAGGGGAGTATATATACAGGTGATTATTTATTCAGAGGGGAGTATATATACAGTGGATATATATACAGGGGGTCATTTATACAGAGTGGAGTATATATGCGGGAGGTATATATATAGGGGGGAATATATACAGGGGTTTATATACACAGAGGAGAGAATATATGCAGGGGGTATATATAAAGGGTGATAGGGCTGTATATATAGAAGTGGGTATATATACAGGGCGTTATTTATACAGAGAGGAGTATACATACAGTGCATATATATACAGGGGGTTATTTGTACAGAGGGGGTATATATACAGGGGCTTAATTATACAGGGGGGTGTATATATACAGGGGGCTATTTATACAGACGTGAGTATATATGGAGGGGGTATATATAGGGGGTATATATACGGGGGTTATTTATACAGAGGGGAGTTTATATGCAGGGGGTATATATACGGGGGGTTCTTTATACAGAGGAGAGTATATATGCCGGGAGTATATATACAGAGGGTTATTTATGCAGAGGGGAGTATATATACTGGGGGTTATTTATACAGCGGGGGGTATATATACAGGGGTTTATTTATACAGTGAGGAGTATATATGCAGGGGGTATATATACGGAGGGCATTTATACAGAGGAGAGTATATATGCCGGGGGTATATATACAGAGGGTTATTTATGCAGAGAGGAGTATATATACTTGGGGTTATTTATACAACGGGGGGTATATATACAGGGGGTTATTTATACAGAGGCGAGTATATATGCAGGGGGTATATATACGGGGGTTATTTATACAGTTGGGAGTATATATGCAGGGGGTATATATACGGGGGGTTCTTTATACAGAGGAGAGTATATATGCCGGGGGTATATATACAGAGGGTTATTTATGCAGAGAGGAGTATATATACTGGGGGTTATTTATACAACGGCGGGTATATATACAGGGGGTTATTTATACAGAGGCGAGTATATATGCAGGGGGTATATATACAGGGGGGTATTTATACAGTTGGGAGTATATATACAGTGAGTATATATACAGGGTGTTATTTATACAGAGAGGAGTATATTTACAGGGGGTTACTTATACAGGAGTGTTCATAAAGGACTCAAGTATAGAATTTATATATCACTACTTAGTAATTCAAATGGTTCCATCCTGTATTAGCTCCATTTCAGCATCGATTCCTATGTGTTGTACCAGTTCTATCGATTTCCAAGGGCAAACGCTATTGAGGTCCTTTACGTTTTGTAGAAATTCTACTCTTATCGAATATCGCAGAGCTGAAATAAACGTGCTACTTCCTCTTTTGTTTTGGTATGACGATAAATCCAAATATTCTAGTTCATAAGTTTTTCTGGCTTTTAATTGAGAGCTTCCCTCATTGATGACCAATTGAATGACCAACAGATGGACACCGAAACAGGATTATCGATTAAATTCAAAATCATATTTGTTTCCAACCCTAGATTCTATTGTTTGTCTAGATTTATCCAGAAATCTGATATTGTTTTCATTGTACAAATATAACTAGTTCTTAATCAATTTCCTCAATAATCGTGTCGATGATGGGGGTAACTGTTGGGGGGAAGTTTTAAGCAGGTATCGGAGGCTATGCTATCAACGATTGAAGATTGTCTTCGTATACTTGTTGTATTTGAATACCATAATTTATCACTAACATCACTTGTGGCAGATTAAATGTCAGTTTAAATGTCAAACAGTTCTATTTCACCCATAGATAAGACCCTATCAAGTGCTACGACTCCGGGTCAGAGTGGACCGAGAAGCGAGGGTAATGAAGGGGTACTTCGCATTCCCCAAAGCTCCAGCTTTACTAGAGCCTAACCATCAGATTGTTTAGTGTTATATCCAGGACACTCGTTGGGGGGGGGGGTCTCACTCCTCTGCCGAAATGCAGTCGGTGTATTCTACAGCCCCAGCTGACTGGATAACTTGTAGCAGAGAAAATCTATTATGGCTTAATATATTCTCGTGTGGGACAATGCAAAAAATTCACCACGTATTAACAAGAACAGAGCAAAATTAATAAAATGAATTCCAAAATGACATGAAATACAAAAAGAATACATAAAGAGGTTCAGTGAAGAAATATCCTATTGATTGAAAGGGTCTTTAGTATATGTTGAGGCACCTTAATTCCATACTTACACGTTTTAGACATGATATTGCGTGCCATGCAGTACAAGATCGTTGGTGGCACACACCACTTGTCCCTGTGGACACGAGTGGATGTGTGTGCTTTGCTTGAACCAAGAGTGAAAGAGAATTTTACTTTGCTGTGGCCTTCTTTTATATACAACTTTAGTCATGCCACCTAGCGGCTATTCGCTGCAGTATTGCAATGCCAAACAGTAGGATTCGTTAACAGGTAAGGAATGTAATCTCTATACGCAGATGAAATAAAACATGGCTTATGCTTTCTTTGTCCTTGAGTGAAGACACAAAGAAAAGTAAAAGTTATCCGAACAAGCAAATTGATTTTAAATTCTGAGTTCAATTTTCAACTTCTTTCAAAAACGTTTTTAGAAAAGAAATTTTTAATTCATTTTCAGTTATACCAAATTTGTATAAGAGTGTAGAGATATTATGTTATCTATGTTGCTTTCTTGTGATTATTATTATTATCATTATTATTATTATTATTATTATTATTTGAAAATCACGTTTGTCTTGTGATCTTCAAAGGGTGTGAACTATAAAGAGAAATGGTAAGCAAACTTTCTCATCCTCATTTTCCTGCTGAATATAATCTTAAACTCTTTAACTCTAAACTTATCTAATCTTTCTTTTCGTTTCTTTCATTTTGATATTTTTTACGTTTATTTTTTATTTTAATCTTTCATCTTTTTTTTATCATTTCTAAATTCTTTCATTGCCATATTTTAAGTGCATGTTTTATGTGTATGCATAAAATTTTGTGGCATCAATGGCCTCTTTTTTTGTAACCCTTTGGCTTAGAAATGAACTGGAGTACTTGTTATTTAGAGTAACTGTTAATGCAAAAAAAAAACTTTTATCAGATCGATGTGAGTTATAATCATGGTTTGTGATGATGTTTGATATGAAAACATTGGATTTGATTTGGAACATGAGTCCCAAAGGATCCCAAGTCCCAAAGGATCCCAAGTCCCAAAGGATCCCAAGTCCACTTCCCAAATAATTCACACTTGATATTTTAAGTGAGTGGTGCGATCTTATTCCCCCATTTTTGCTCTTTGTTCGATATCTAAGGAGCACATTTTGCGAAATTCAGCAGAAATATTTCTACCTAAAGTTTTCTGGATTTTTCCCCGAATTATTGTCTGATGCCAAAATGAGGAGAACAACTTAAATCCTTATCAAGAGCATCTGTTTTTCTCCAAGAAAATCTCTCTCTCTCTCTCTCTCTCTCTCTCTCTCTCTCTCTCTCTCTCTCTCTCTCTCCATAGCTACCTTTTTTCATTTTTTTTTCTTTCCTTTAGTTTTGTATTTTCTTTTTTCTCTTTTATCTGAGATTCTTTTCCTTAAAGTTAATGGAATTAGCGAATGGTTTTTCACAGCTATTTCATGATTTTATTCCTTGCATCAAATTGTGGACATTTGGGCGTTGCCTGTCTGCACCACCATGGTTCCATGATTAGCGTCATTTTCTTCTTTTTTTAAGACTGACTAAAGTGTGCTAAGTTTGGCACAAGGCCACACGTCACTTACGTTCCTTTCTTTGGGTATTGCTGATGATGTTACTGCGATAATCATCATTGATTATATTTATGTTTATATATATATATATATGTGTGTGTGTGTGTGTGTGTGTGTGTGTGTGTGTGTGTGTGTGTGTGTGATTATCTATTTTCTCAACCCCTTAACATGATCAGGATGTGACACAAGGTCATTTTCTAAGCGGAGTTTAACAGGATTGAATTCTGAATTTTTCTTCTCCTAGACAGGTTGCCAGTCCAAAGTAGCGCAGCCTACCCTACTATTTACCCATTGCTGGAGAGATAACAGTCGGGTGAATACCTTTACTAATGGTATTTGTGAAATGCAAACAACCTCATCCAGAATTTGAACTCTAGTCGCCATGTCCATTTTCTTCGACCATAACCGTTACACCACTTACGTACGTGTGTATTTGTCGGGCTATATTTGTACGTGTGTATGTGTATTTGTAGATGTATATGAGTGTGCGTGTAAATGTGTGTATATACGTGGTGCATTCAATAAGTTTCTAGACTTTTTGTACAGGCATTAAATATTGTCGTAGACTCTTGAGAATTCACTATGTTATTGATAGAAATCTTATGAGATGACTGACCAATTCTTACGATTTCAGGTTCAAATGAACACCTACAGCAGCAACTGGAATACGCCCTACTAAAGCCTGATTGTCACAGCTGAATTCCAAAAATGCAATCTGGACGTGAGGACACTTTAGAAGAACGATATGCAATAAAATTGTGTTTTAAACTTAGATAAAATGCCACAGAAACGTATGGAATGCTTCAGACTGCTTTTGGGGCATCTTGTATGAATCGAGCATCAGTTTTTGAGTGGCATAAGAGATTCGAGGAAGGCAGGGAGTCTGTGAGGGATGATGAGAGGTGTGGGAGGAGTAAGGAAGTCAATACACCAGAGTTGATTGGCTAAAGGCTTAGGGTTAGGGTTACGATGTTGAGGTTTTAAGGGAGTTCAGGAAGAGATTTCTAGGGAAGAGGCCGGCACTCTTCAAATCGGGTCAGTGGCATTTCCAGCAGGACAATACACCAGTCCACATCTCCATTCTTGTCATAGACTATTTGACCAAGATGGGCATCAAGACAGTTTCTCAGCCTCCCTATAGTCCAGACCTTGCTCCCTGTGACTTTTGGTTATTCCCTAAGCTCAGAGGCTGTTGTTATGAGACAATTGAGGAGATGAAAGAGGCTGTGACGAAGGTCATTGACACGCTCACACAAGAGGACTTCCATGGGGTCCTCCAGAAGTGTTTGGAATGACAAAACAAGTGCATTGCAGCTGGATGCAATTACTTCAAAGGGGACTAGAGTTTCATGTGTGTACTATCAATAAAAGTGCCCATACGAAAAAAGTCTCGAAACTTATTTAATGATCCTCATATATTTGTGGCTGTGTGCGTGTGTGTGTGCGTGCGTGTGTGTGTGTGTGAGTATGCGTGTGTGTGTGTGTACATTTATGGGTGTATGAGTGCGCACCAGCGTATATATATATATATGTGTTTGTGTGTGTGTGTATGTGTTCGTGTGTGTTTGCATGAATATCTGTGGATATATGAATATGCGCGTAAGTGTGTATGGATTTATAGGTGTATATGTGTGTGTATGTGTTTTATATAATTATATCGATCATATAGATATACATTATAGTTTTTATATATACAGTAGATTTTCATAAACGATTCAAGGACAGAATTTATATGCACATGAATTTTATGCAACAATATTAGTCACTTGGCAATACCATATATCAATATTTAGCAATCGAAATAATAACGCCATGTGTTAGTCTCATGTCAGCATCCATTCCTATCAGCTATATTTCTTTCCAAGGACAAACGTTATTGAGCCTTATTTTAAGTATCTTACAAATGCCAGCCTACATTTCCCTACAAGTTTACAATATTCCCGGGTTTGATTGATAAATTTCGTTAGAATGAAACTGGAGAAAACTTTGTTAACAATCAAAGTTCTTGATGATGTGTACGAACGCTTAATTTGCTCAACCAGGAAAAACATTAAGAAGCTATCATAGATTGTTTATGAAAATAGTTTTCAAATTTCTTTCATTGGTCCAGTAACCTAGTTTGGTTGTGGGGAAGCTATTCATGTAACGTGTCTTGGGCAGAGCCTATATATATATATATATATATATATATATATATATATTTATATATATATATGTGTGTGTGTGTGTGTGTGTGTGTGTGTGTGTGTGTGTGTGTGTGTGTGTGTGTGTGTGTGTGTGTTGATCTAATGAGAGAAAAGTAAATATTTTAAAAGGAATAGGCTCACAAATGATTTCAAGTTTGGTATTTAGGTTTTTATTTATTATTATTCCGTATATTTGTCCAACACGTGTTTCAGATATTCTTGTCCTCCTCATGTGTTTAAATTGTTAGTGTTGCGTGTGTGCGTGTGTCTCTATAAGTATGTATGTGCGTGTGTCTATTGTTCATTTATATATTTCAAGCAAACAAACAAAGCTTGAGGAATATATATATGTATCACTGGGTTGGGACATAGGGATTGAACCAGTTACATTAGTGATGGTCTGCGAGACAAGCTTCATAGCTATTGCTCCACGGTGTAATTATTTACAGATGAAACGTCTGCCTCAAATCAAAGAATTTGTGCGCACTTTCTGTTATCAGACTCTCGGTACCCGGCACATTTGCCAGGGATCAGAGTATAGTTATCTGGCCTTTGATCTGGGACCCAACTACTGTGCTTCAGCCGTAATATTTTCATCTTCAAGCAGGACATGGCAAAAACAACTAGGAATTCCAAACTCGGGGCAACATCGCACCACTGAACTAGTAAGGGATGATTGATGTTGTAGGATATGTTTGTGACACTGGTTGCAGGACCTGCGAAATTTTTTGCCCTGGTCTATGAATATGTATATCAAACCCCAGGTAAATATTGCGTGTTAAATATTTGATTTTCTAGATTCTTAAAGCTAGAGATACGTAAGAAGAATGTTTTGAAATGGTATTTAATGACTTACAACTCTCCTTCCTTTGAACAAAATTAGTTTGGACATGTTTTTTGGTTAAAAGAATCTCATCAACGATGAATAGAAAATATACAGAACTAAAAGATCTCAAAACATTTCTTTGATGCTTCATGTAAATCAAAAAGTTTCCATTTTATTTTCTGTCCATTTTCTTTATATCGAAAGATGGTAAATTAAAGAGACAGAAAATATTCTTTAGCCCCAAATATTTGAAAAATAAAGAGAATGATTAACAGAATGAATAGTTACTTCAAATTTGTGTAGACTAAAAGCGTAGATAATAGCACGCTGATTTTCTAAACAGGCTAATCTTTTCAACTCGAAACATTGGTGCAACATGATCTTTCTCCTTGCTATTTAGTTTTGTTTTCAGTTAAGAGAACATATGAGATTTCGGCAATACAATAATTTTTTGTCTAGGTTAATCATTAACTTATGTCATTAACAAAAAACGTTGCTTTTAAGTAAAAAATCAGAAAGTCACTTACGTGGGTCATTTCCGTTTGGTTTGTTGACTTCATTTGAAATATTTGGCGGAAAGGAAGTGAAAAAGTTCTTTGGCCAATTTCACCAGTCATTTTGTAAGTCGAATGATCCGTGACCACCACAATTTCAAAGTCTTCAATTAAAATTCTCCTTTGTAAATCTTCAAAACAATATGAAATAATTCAAATTTTATATACACACACAAACACGCACATACATACACCCACACTCACACACACATATATATATATAGAGAGAGAGAGACAAAGAGACGTTTTAACTGGTATATTGATAGATATGAACCATTGGCAATGTATAAAAAGTAATATGTGTTTGGGAGGGTGAGAGGTATACCAGTAAGTTCGTAAACTAATAATAAAAGAACGTTTATTTTATACAGGCATAATCTGTTTTTTAACATAATCTCTTTCCTTGTCATTGACATTAACTGTCGAATAATAAGCTCGCTAAACATTATACGGTGAAAAGTTCAGATAAAATTCAACTATGAACTATGCTTCAGGCTACAAAGTGACAATCCATTAACAAACACACACACACATACACAAGCATATATATATATATATATATATATATATATATGTATCAAGTATAAAATCGGATAGGGATTTTTCAAAAAAAGAGGATAAAGATTCCTGACTGAGTTTTTCATTGTCAGTCCTCAGGTGAGTCAGTATTCGATACACCAGACGCGTCTGTTAGATTCAACGAAATAAGGATAGACAACATGAAACTCAGAATAGTGAGTTTTTATCTTACTTTTGTTATTATCATCCTATTTTGTACTTGAAAAATACTGAGATATTGCTAATCCTTTTCATGCATATAGTACAATGAATATTATACTGATTGAAAACGCTTTCAACGTAAAATTTTAATTATAACTATATACGCGCGTGTGTGTGTGTGTGTGTGTGTGTGTGTGTGTGTGTGTGTGTGTGTGTGTGTGTGTGTGATAACAAACTGCTTTCGCACATTGTCTACTGATGTAATGAGTTGAGTAATTATTAACTGGTTAATCTCATTAATAATTATTATCGTATTGCGTTCAATTCCCACAATGACCAGTACCAGATAGATAGATAGATAGATAGATATTTGTGTACAGACTGAGATAGATAGATAGATAGATAGATAGATAGATATCAACAATTTGATATAAATAAAATCTTTAAATTCTTGTAAAGAAAGAAAGAAAGAAATCATTAAAATAATTTTCACCCATCTTGATGCTTGCTATAAACCTATGAGACCTTCGTAACGTTTTTCTTCCATTTTCTGAATTGACTTAATAAGTGAGATATAAGAAAATTCCACGTGCGAAACAGTGTCAATTTGGTCGAAAAAATTCCCCCTTGGAATATTCAGCTGAATACCAACTAATCCAGTAACAGTCGATTGCTTCTGAATAACTAGCTCAGAATCGTCTCATTTCCCAAAATGATCAAATCAGAGACCCACTTTGATTTTCACTTACTTTCTCACGTATGAAAACACAAAAGAAAATGTGTAGAACGGAAACGTGATGACAACAATATTTAAATGGCTCGTATAGTAATGATTTAGGTGCTCAGGGGAGTGGAAATGGCACACGACCACTGCCCGCTGTATACACAGCTTTTATTTCAAACCAAATTTAAGTGTGGCGCTTTGGAAGAATCTTAGGGCCTGTTAACTCCAAACAAGGAAACTAGAGTGAAATTCTCAGATATCTATGGAAGAAAATTGCTTTTCGCCAAGAATGACACACCTTCCAATGCTGACTCCGCGCCCGACAAAAAGTAACAAGGAGCAACATCTCTCCCTCTGTAGCTGGTGACAACAAACTTGCTTGTTTCAATCGACATCGAATAACCTAAAACAATTGAAGTGAACCGTTTTAAATCTTCTTTTACGAAAGTAATCAATGATATTTCTGGCATAAAATGTTTTAAAAAGTAATCAGTTGTTTTAAAGCTTTTAGTTTAGCAAGCATTGTTTTAAAATAATCTAATAAATTAGTTTTTATTTTTGGTTGGCAGATTTTAGTTTTGATCTCGAGGTGATTATTCTGCCTCTGACTTCATTTACGGATAATTGAGATTGTTTATCTCTAACAGAATTTCTGATCTTATTGTTTTAACCTTTGATGTATCCTTATGGTTCTTCTTGTTATGTTTTAGTTTTTTTTCTGAGCTTTCTTAAATTTTTGCATATTAACTTAGTGTTGGGTTTATTCTATTAAGTATGGATTCGTTTCATATTCTCTTATTTTTCCTTAACTGGCTGGGAAATTCTTGGTAAAAATTGGTAAATATCTTATTGGAAAAATGTTATCGACTCAGTAGGAAAATGTTATTGATAAATTGTATGAAAATGGCTTAATTCTGTCGAACTCAGATTCATTAACGAAATGAAGAAATTTTTCTTCAATCTAAGTGGAACACTTCTTAAATCTTTATTGAATTATTTCTTTTCTTTCCTTTTTTTTACCACTATCGTTATTCTCGACACTCAAATAACTTATTACCCTTGATTTAGGTATGGACTTGACAAACATGGCTACCCTGGGGGTCCTTTGCTACAACTGCTGATAACTAATCAGGATTCTAATTCTTCAAAGGAAAAAAAAGATTCCTTTTGAGGTTTTCAATAATAGTACTTACAGATATCCTCAAAGATGATTGGCTCAATGGGGAAAATACTTTGCAACAAAAATGAAGTTTATCTACGCAACTAGTTTAATCTTATGATTGGTACCAAGAAGATTAGTGCCTACACTCTATGTGCCACTTGAAATGATTTATAATCATTATCATGAAGGCGTATTGACAGTACGTTTTCCTCTCTCTCTCTCTCTCTCTCTCTCTCTCTCTCTCTCTCTCTCTCTCTCTCCATCAGTCCCTATCGGTCATCACTCTTGGCAAGTCTTCAAGACGGCATCCAATGTCGCTAAAGAACTGATTAATGTATATTTTTGTTAGTCAGCCAACACTGGTGTGTCCATGTGTAGTAGTCCACAGGGAAACGTTGCTTATGAGTTCGTTCTAACTTCTTCAGCACTGCCCAGTTTGTCTTGCACGTCTTGGATGTTTTTGAGATGGTTAGTAATTGGTTGAACAACTACTGTTTGGTGGGGTGTTGTTTCCAGGATCTTTTCAAAATAGCACGCAGCGACCTTGTTTAGTTATCATCAAGCTTTTTCTTCGGGCATTTCGTTCAAATCCTAGAGGTGCAACCATACAATAATACTGACATGACAACAGCTTCGATGAATTAACCAAATGATATAAATATTAACAATAAAACGTTGACTGAACGATTGTTTGAGGCAAATCTTGTAAATGGAAGATAGTGGTCCTTCCTTGAGAATCAGCATCCTGACATTTTGTCTCAGTTTGAACAGTGAACATCAATACCAGTGTAAAAATGGAAAATGTTAACAAGGGGGAAATTTTTTTCTATGAAAAAGTGAAATGATATACTCAGACATCAAGGAGAGTCAAATAAAATGTCACCCAGAGAAGGGAGTAAAATGTCACAAAGAGAAAGAAGCAAAATGTCACAAAGAGAAGGGAGCAAAATGTCTCAGAGAGAAAAGAGCAAAATGTCACTGAGAGAAGGAAACAAAATGTCCCAAAGAGAAGGAAACAAAATGTCACAAAGAGAAGGGAGCAAAATGTCACAAAGAGAAGGAAACAAAATGTCACAAAGAGAAGGAAGCAAAATGTCACAAAGAGAACGGAGCAAAATGTCACAAAGAGAACGGAGCAAAATCAAGTAATTAGATATACCCCTATGCCCTAAAATATTCATAAAAAATTAAAGCAAATCATATATATATATATATATATATATATATTATTTTGATGTTCGAGTATTGTTGTGTTGTCGGTGAGAATTTTTCGTAGTTGTGTTGTTGGGAATACAACTACGAAAAATTCTCACCGACAACACAACAATACTCGAACATCAAAATAATAAACAAAAACTTCAGATTCTCGAAGCACTATATATTAGAAACCTGCAACCAGCACTTAATAGAATATATATATATATATATATATAATATATATATATATATATATATATATATATGATTTGCAAATATTTATGCATTTCACAAACAACCTCAAAAGTTTGATCAGACGTAAAAAGACAGATTTTTGCCTTCGGTCCACCAAAAAAAAAATAACAGTTTTTAACTGTATTCAGGTCTCTAATTTTTTAGAAAGGAAGTACAACACACTTTCGCACAGACTTCATACAAACATTCCTTTATCTATTTGAATAAAACTGGCACAGGCATGTACATGTATACATATATTCACAAACATGCTTGTGTGTTTGTGTGTGTGTGTGTGTGTGTGTGTGTGTGTGTGTGTGTGTGTGTGTGTGTGTGTGTGTGTGTGTGTGTGTGTGTGTGTGTGTGTGAATTGTTTGTTTGTTTGTTTACTATATCATTATTATCTTGTTTTTCCGCGCCCATCTCCTTCCTTGTGCCTCCCGACCCGGCATTTTTCTTTCATCCCGTTATCTGCCCGGCCACCCTCGGGTTTTGCTTCTTATCTCTTGTCTTTCTCTCCCTTGGCATCAAACTGAAGTCGACCTTTTTCATCAACGTCCACCTGCTGCTGGCAAGGCAAAACCTGAAGACCTCCCGACGATTTTTAACTATCAAACCAGGAAGTTGCCCACTGAGGACATAAGTACGATGAATAACTAGTTCCACTTAAATCTAAAATGATTTATTCGTATACATTCTCGGAGAGAAAGATAGGAAAATGAATGAGATAGATAGATAGATAGATAGATAGATAGATCAAAATTATATATATATATATATATATATATATATATATATATATATATATATATTGGTATCTATATATCTATAAACTCTGGTATGCCGGACAGTTGACTCATTTTTTATGTTTTTATTCTTCACGTTGTTTTGTGTAAACGATTGTATTCTTTATACGAATAGACAAACCAACAAGCAAGAATCTTAATCTATTCTCACTTGTCGTTTGAAACCTATTCACTCATGGTGCTTGTTTGTATATTGAATATTTGTCTCACTTCTCTCTAGCAGACCTCACGTTCCGATGTAATCATTTTCGTCCAGACGAAAAAGTAAATATTTTTATTTTAAAACCAATAATCAACACAAATTTATAGTTAGTAATTGAGTTTTTAGATTATTACTACAATCGCGAATTCTATCTTCATCGAGTGCTTTACAATTGTGACCTTGTGTCAGACTTAGTAAAGCTTAATAAATATCTAAATTACCAAGTAAAACAATAAATCCTAAGAAACATAACCAACTCGTTTTCTCTCTCAGAAAAATTGTTAATACGATTGAACCTATTTTTTTCTATTCATAATGTCAACACAACGTTTCTGTCGATCCATTCTTCAGACTTTATCAACGGTATAAGCCATTAAGGAAAAAAGAGAAACTTTTTTTGGTCTTGAAAAAGGATGACGACAAAAATAGTCACGTCTCTAGCATTCAAATATGAAGAATATGAAAAATAGATTCATATGCTAATAACTCTAGCTTTTAAGGAGGTTCCACCCGGCCAAATGGCTAAAGGGCTGGACTGCGGCCACGAAGTAAATAAGTGAGTTCGAACTACCCTGACACTATTACGTTCACTTTCAGCCAAGTGCCCTTAGGAAAGGTATAACCACCCACTTTATCACCCCCCGCCCGAGCTATGGATTAAAAAGTATCACTGCTGTTCTTCTACAACAATTGCTTTAGCATCAATAATCCCAGAAGGTTGATATGCCAGTCATTTGTTGGTAACTTTATTTCTAAACGGGTAAGAGCTCATTTGTTTTCACACAATTAAATGGTTTCAAGTATTGCAATCTAACACTAATAATTTTATCTCATATTAATCTTTCTTTCTTTTTTTTTTTTTGGCATAAAGTGGAATGCTTTTATGTATTGCAAACACTAATCATTCTAATTTGTTACGAGTCCTGCTATCTAATACTCATCTATCAAATATTGATCCTTTGTTTTCACAACACTTGAAATTGTTTTAATTATTGCTAACTCAGGGCTGTTGATCCTCAGCCATCACCCTCTTGCACCTTCAAGATAGAATAATGCTGGGTACTTGTTTGCCACAAGAGAAAATTGAAGATTTCGTTTAGTGTTTTATGGCATATCAATCCTTGTAGGTTATTTAATTCCAAATACTGCTTTTATATATATATATATATATATATATATATATATATATATATATATATATATATACATATATATATATATATATATATATATATTGTAAATGAATATATTGTCGGTAACTTTATTCTTAAACAAGTTAGAACTCATTTGTTTGCACACAGTTCTAAATGGTTTCAAGTAGTGCTGTTTAACACCAATAATTCTATTCAATATCATTTGTTTGCACAGTTAAATGATTTTTTAGTATTGCTATTCAACATTAATAATTATATTTAATTGTAATCATTTGTTTGTGCACATTTTAAATGGTTTCAAGTATTGTTATCCCAGTGCAATTGACTCTCAGCAACCGCCTTGTAGGTTGAATACTTGTTTGCCACGAGAACAATATATATGCTAGGGTTTGACATGACCAGCCAATTGATCAAATCGGGCCCCTCCGATTGTTCGTCTTGCCCAAACTGGAGTATTGCTGGTTACATGACCACTTTGATTGTTGGATCACAAACTACTCAGCCACCAGGATCTCGTTCTCAAATATTAAACAACACCGACATCGGTCAATTGGTAGCCTTGTTGAGAAGAGGGGAGTCTTACCCCTCTACAGAGTTGTAGTCGGCGTATTTTATAGCCCCCAACCGACAGAGAGGGTACCTGTTAAGGTTCCATATATGGGTCAAATAGAGATGTTTGAAGGTTATTTGTATTAGATAAGAATACTTGACGCCATATAGTAATATCAAGATTATTTGTATTTTGAAGTAATTTAAACAATAATTTTGAAGAGACTAAAACAAAAAAATGTCAAAATAAATGTCCAAAAAATGCGAATAAAGCAATTGATAAAATACAAATCTTTTAAATAATTCCTTTATCATAACTAATATCTTCTTCGCCGATAATGTCGCACAATTTGTCGTTGTTAGAAATAATGTTTAGCCTTTTGGGTGCATCAGTTTAGGATATTGTTTAATTAATACCTTGCTTGATATAATTCAGCCGATAACGCTTTTGAGAAATTTCGTTGGCGAGGTGATCTGGTCTCACCCGATATCTTAAAAAAGTGCCTCATCACTGTCATGCTACGACGATTGAAAGAAACGGGTGAGTGAGCCCTGGGGCAAACCATTCTCCCATAATTATCTTACTGACTCGTGTAATAATAGCAAAAAGCCGTTACCCCAGAGTCAACCATGAGAGGACACAACAATAAGAGTCTTATGTACGTCTATATGAATACATCTGGGTGAGTGGGGATGTGCGTGTGTAAGTGTGGTAAGAAAATTTACAAATTGAAATTTCTGAATGCATTGGTCTACAATTTGCAAAAAAACATCCAAGATTTTATGGCAAACAATTTTCTGTCGCTGTTGTAAATTTTGAAATGAATAGGCAATTCTCTTTCTCTCTCGAATATCGAATCAAATCCCAGTTAAAGTTTTTTAAAAACACATAGCGTAATGTTTATCGTCGTAAGAAATAAAATCAGAGACTCGATTTTAAATCCTAGATGAGGTTGCTTACACCGTTGGGGAGGGTACAAAATCATCTCTTCTCCTTCCAACTCGGGGCAAATCGTAAAGCTGATTGAATTTTTTAGCCTTGGTAAGGTGACCAATCTAAGAAATGGAAACCAGCTGTACTCTACTTAAAAATTGACCTTGTGTCATATCCTGCCTGTGGCGGATGGGTTGGGTAAATACATTAAATAAATTGTCTGAATGACAATTTTACGTCTAAATTTAAAATATTCGATCTTGAAACGATTGGTGATCCCAAAATGTATTCACTGTCATTAAATTCCTATATTTGCGTGTACGTGTGTGAAAGAAAGAAAGAAAGAAAGAAAGAAAGAAAGAATGTTTGGGAACCGAACTGTTTTTTCGTCATGATAGCAACTTCATTTTTTCTATTCGAGAAAAACAATCGAATCTTTTCAATAGTCGACTTGAGGGTTGTCAGATAAAATCATTTTTCTGGATCATTTCGCAAATCTTTTTTTGATTCGATGAATCACCATCGCATTCGACAAAACTTTCCTTTGGTTTGTTGAATAAGTCGAAGTCTGTAACGTTCTATTCCACCACCCCCGTAAAAAAGGTTAAATAAACAAATCAATAACCAACAAAAAAATGAAGACTGAGAAAAATCTGTTGAAGAAGTTAATTTCTTTTCACAACGTTTTGAGAGCAAAAGGAAAAAAAACCTGCTGACTTTTCTTTCCTCAATAAATATTCAAGAAATTCTTTTAATTCCAGTGTTCACAAACAGTAATCTTAGCTCACACAGACACACACACCCGTACATCGACACATCAGGACAGCCCATCCACTTTCCCCAGCTTTTGATTGGAATTAAAATGTGGCATCTCTCTATCTCCTTCGACCGTGTTCTTTAGAATAAAATAAAATAAAGAACAAGGTGAGCCTGGACTTTGTGACACTCGGGTCGAACGAAGTAAAAGCTGTTGCTATCCTTACTGATTAAACTGACCATATGTCGTCACATACTCTATCCAATGGGATTTTTGTTAACTATTCCAGAGAGAGAGAGAGAGAGAGAGAGAGAGAGAGAGAGAGAGAGAGAGAGAGAGACAACTAGCGAAAAAGAAAAAAAAGTGAGTGTCTTTGTATCCAAATGTGTTTAGATATTAATGAACTTAGAAACGCACACATTTATGCATATTTCATCCGAAGATTGTTTTTTTTTTAATATATTCAACTTTTAGTTGTGAGACTGACATGAGAAGGTTAGAAAAAAATGTATTTATTTGAGATTTATCTTGCTCTACAGGCCAGTATTTGAGCACTTTTCTAATTTAAGAAAATACGTTTTTATAACGATTTATTCATTTCACACACACACACACACACACACACACACACACATATACAATTATATATATATATATATATATATATATATATATATATATATATATATTGGCAGCATTTCATCATTAATACAAATTTCGTTGAACATTATAGACATCTTCTGTCTACATATTTTCTTGTTGATCCGTTCGTATTGCCGTATACAATAACAGCAATATATATATATATATATATATATATATATATATATATATATGTGTGTGTGTGTGTGTGTGTGTGTGTGTGTGTGTGTGTGTGAATGTTCTCTATTTTAACTAAACACAACAATTTTTCCACCCAACATTTCATTTTGGAGCGGTTTTGTTATTTTATTAAATGTACGTAATATAAAAATCATAAAAATTTGTTTTTCTTCCTTTTACTCAATTTTTTCGTTCTAAATATTTACAGCCTATTAAGAGATTTCTAAATATACAGTAGCCATAAGTTGCCAGATTTTATCTTTAAACCTACAATAATACCGCACGAAAACATGCATTTTAATGCAATATATACATTTCCTTAGTAAAATTCCTCATTGGTAAGAGGAGACGAATTTCTCGGTTTTATAACAACTAAAAATCATCATATTTTGTTTAGAATCAAAATTTTAATCCAGCTTGTTGCAACAGATCTTGCAAAATTGATGCTGCCGAGGGTAAAAAGTTCTGTATGCATTTACCAAATACTTCTACAACGGGCCGGATGCAATACAATGTAAACTGGTTTAAATTTGAATTTTCCTTCTCTGAGACTGGTTGCCTAAGCAAGGCTAAAGAATTTAGTCTATCCTACCATTTATCTAGTGAAGGGAAGAGAAAAGGTGGGTTCATGCCTTTCACAAGGGCATTAGCGAGGAGTGAAATGTAAACAGTCTCGTCCAGGGTTAAATTTTCTACTGCGATAGCCGCTTTACATAAAGTGAACCTCTATCTTATTCTAAAATCTAACAGTTTTAATTACTGAATTTATCTGTATGCTTTGACAACGTCGGGTGATGGGTAAATAATGCCTAATGGTGGACAATGGAAATTTACTAAGCTTTTTGCTTAGATGTGGCACAAGGCCATATGAAAGGGGCACCCAATGAGACCTAATGGTGGACAATGGATGAGTGATAGATTCTCAGAAGACAAATATCACCTTCAAAGCGATAGAAAGTAATTGTTTCATCTCGGCGGTAAGTTTTTTTTAAGAATCACAGCTTGTGTAGGTAGAGAAAAAAAATTTTTGTTTTTTTTTTCCAGTCTGGGTTCCGTCAATATTCAACCGTGTTTTTCGGCTAGTCAGTTAGAGGGCAGTCAGATCAGTCGCTCAGCGAAGAAGTTAAGTGGAGTCAAGAAGTTAGCGTTCAGTCCGTCGTTCCGTCGGCCAATTTGTTGGTAGGAGAACTACTACCACCGATCTAGAGAAAACGAAATTAAATGCGTGAATCGAAGAGTCACAAATCTCCAGAGTTTTAGCATTGAAATCCGACCCAAGCTCTTAGTTAACAAGAATAAAAGCATTTTATGCATTTAAGATGACCATTCTCATTTCTTTCTCGTTGTTTCGATAACCCGACAAATTTTCCTTAATTAAACTACCTCATACCTTTACAATCTCGATCAACACGGACTTGCCATCTTCTTGCTTAAAAACAACAAACACAACGTGGATGAAGTCAGTGAGTCGGTTTAGGAGCTATTTAGTGGGTTAGGATCACACAAACAGGAAAGTCTAATTCAAACATTCGGAAATTTTATAGTCTGAAAATACGTAGATTCCATTGTCGAAAATTCAGAGAATCAGCCATACATTTTAAGTTCTGTGGCAGCAAAAAACAATTCTAGAAAATATTCTAGAAAAGCTGAAATAACAACTGTCCGAAATGACAGAAGGTTAAAACTGACGATTCTGAGGCATCATAAAAATAGTCAAACAAAAGAATCGACACAAAAAGTCAAAAGTTCAAAAAATCATTTTCTTTCAAAAACAATTTTTAAAAAATCAATGAAGCTTGTTTAACATCAAAACAGTTTCGACCTACAAAGAACGCAACAGACCGACTCAAATTGTCTTCTATGGTTGCCATAATACTTAAATGTTTGTGTGTATGCATTTGTGTGTGTGTGTGTGTGTGTGTGTGTGTGTGTGTGTGTGTGTGTGTCTCGCTCTCTCTCTCTCTCTCTCTCTCTCTCTCTCTATATATATATATATATATATATATATATATATATATATATATATATATATATATGCAGAGAGTGGGGAGAAAAGAAAGCAAAACAGCCAACTATAAACTAGCTGAATTAATCGTTCAAACAGATTCAGAGATCAAAATGTGTATCGCAGTTAATTATAATAACAGTAAAACGACTTTTTTTAACTGATGATGAGATCGAACGTTCTGTTTCGATCAGAGTTAAATGATGCGAAACTATTGCTTGTACATCATCCTGAAAAATTGGAAAAGTCTTGGAAAAATCATTTGCAGATACTCTGATGGTGTATCCAAACAATATACTTTCTTGAAATTTTTCACATTTTGAGATAAATAACTTTAAATTTAAGTGACGTATGAGAGATTTTTCTATTAAAAATCTTTGATCTGATTTTTAGTTCAATCTAAGCAATAATACTATGTAATTATTCTAAATTTCTTATATATATATATATATATATATATATATATATATATATATATATATATATATATATATATGCGTGTGTGTATGTATATGTATGCCAAATTAGGTAGCTCTATTTAAAACTTCTTAGGTGTCTGTACAGAATTAAAAAACAAACTTTTCACGATAATTAATGGAGATGCTGCTGCACACGTCTTTCTGTTCATTACTCATTCATTTTTCTCTCGTTGATGTAACGATCTGTTTTGAATTAAGTCAGAATTTCGAGCGACATCATTTGCACACACACACACACACACACACACACACACACACACATACATACATACATACTCATTTGGACCAATACATGTTTCTCAGTCAAGAAAGACCAACTTCAAAGAACCTAAAATAACCGGAGAATGTTATGATAGAATAGATTGCGTGCTCCATATCGCAATCCATTGTCAGTGAGTTTTGATTTTCACTCTATGCACCACTATTACTATTACCACTGTATTCATTTAGCGGATGCTCAAGGCGTAACGGTTATCGTCCTAGTAAATGGAATCAGTGACTCGAATTCAAACTCTGGACGAAGTTGTTCGCGTTTCACTTAATGCTAATGTGCTTATGAAAGGCATGAATCTGTCTCTTCTTCCACTATTTATAGGTAAAAAATAGAGTTGGCTGTGCTCTTTAAATATGTGTGTGTGTGTGTGTGTGAGAGAGAGAGAGAGAGAGAGAGAGAGTTGAAGTGAAAAAAGATAATATATATTCCTACGGTAACCAGTCTAGAAGAAGGAAAACTTTGAATTCAAACTAGGTTTACTCCGACCAAAAATTGACCTTGTGTCATATCCAAATCTTGGCGGAAGTGTTGAACAAATACTTCACTGTACTCATTCAGGAAGTACTCAAACTAGTATCCTCATCTTTGTTGTTTTTGTCATTTTGTTTCGATCGATGTGTTATTGTGTGTTTGTTTATTCTTTTTGCTTTAAGGGGGACGTGGGAGAGGTTACCCCCTGAATGTGGTTCGAGGAATTATATCGCACACAAGTCACGATGTTAGAAGACAAAATCTCATGTTTATTCGAGAATTCTTCATACAATATTTTATCTAAGTTGTCTAAAGAAATCTCTACAAGTGTGTATATCAAGCCCTGTTGGAGCGGCTTAGAATACACTTCAAGTGTCTCCTGCAGAGACCCCTTCGCTCAGAAAAGGATGCCCTGAATAGGACAATAAGATGTATCTGATGGCGGGGCTTCAGTTCTGGAGATCGGAGGAGTGTGGGGTACCTCTTTATTGCTGTTACTTCCAGGTCCACTCTGACCCGGAGTTGTAGCACCTGTTACGGTCCCATTAGTGGGTCAGATAGATCTGTTTAAAAATTATTCTTATAAGACAGTGTTAAAAAAATCTTAAGAAACTAGACAAAAAAATGTACACATAAATGTACAATGAATGCGACTCCCTAACCTCTAGGCATGACATAACCCTAGACGGGTTGGCATGCCGTTAAAATCCATGGAATCAATCAAGATTATCGTCGAGCCCAGCTGGCCAGACTTGTTTCCCTATTTGAATTACCTTTATTTATATCTGTAAATGTTATCCATTTTGAGTCAATTGAGACAGAGAAATAATCAAATTGACGCAACAAAATTCATTTATAACATGAAGGGGGGGGCGTTTCATAACCCAAATTCATTTATAAATTGATGCATTAAATGTATCGAAGTTAGCGAGTGGGGCTGTTGGGTAAAGAAATAATCTAAATATAAAGACAAGTGAATTAATTGTGTCACGCCCGACGGGATTCCGGACTTTAGTTAATTGGGGAATGTCTGCAAAATAGGAAGAAGTGGGGGGTGAGACGTCATAGAATAAACTTGAGTCTTCCTCTTCTTCTTCTTCTTCTTCTTCTGCTGCTGCTGCTGCTGACAATTGTTTCACCCTTTTTCGTATTTCTCCCAGGGTAAGTTGATTGAAATCTATCAGTGTTTCTTCCCTTATGAAACGGTAGGTCACCGGCATCTGGTTTAATGGGTGGTTGGTATATGGGGAGAAGGATAAATGAGCGGTTGGTGGGTAGGGGTGCTAAAATACATGAAACCTCTTCCTTATTGTATGATTTCGTTGATTGCATTATCAGCGCAAATGTAAGGAAGGGACTGAAATTAGAGTTGGGAGGGGAAAGTCGAGGAGACTAAAGAGAATGCTGACGTTCTGAAGGCAGCGATGGAGGAGGCGGAGGAAAAGAACACGTGCCGAGTCTGCGAGGTGGGCGTTGGTCGAGGAAGTGTGAGAAGAAAAAGGGGTTAAATATGTGGGTTCTAGTGATACGAGACAGTGTTAAGTGTATCGAACGTGGGGTATAAGGTTGATTGAGGAGGGGGGGAGGTAGTCCAAAGATCTTGAGAAGAGAAGTGAGGAAGATGAACACCAAAGTTAAAATGCAACGGTCACAAATAAGACAGGAATAGTTGATGGAGGAAAATGGAAACGACACAAAAACCGCAGAGGAATGACATTTGCAAAGAAAAGGTATCAGAGAGATTCTTTAAAGATTCAAAGCAATTGAAAAATTTAAAGAATAAGTTCGAAACGCTTGATAGAATTGATATGGCGATTGATTTTATAAAAAACGAAGAAAGAGAATATAAATCTCGTCAAATGGAAAACGAGATTTATTAACGCGAAATTTATGAAGTCGAAATAAATAGTGAAAAGAGTACGGATTTACCGAAATCAACCCCAACCCTCCATCATGGGTAGAGGATATGACAGAAAGTAATTTTGTAATCGGAGGACTACTGGTTGGAAGTCATTGTTTTCCTTCTTCTAAACTGGTTGCCTAACCAAGGTTAAAGAAAACCTGTCTACCCTACTATTCATGCATAGCTAAGGAAAGAACAAACTGATTCATGCCTTTAGCCAAGGGCATTAGCGATTAGCACAAAGTGAAACGCAAACAGTCCCGGATCACCGACTCCACTTGCAAGGACAATAGCCGTTATGCTAAGTTATAATATGAGTAATTATCAAAAAGGAGATTTTCGCTCTGGTGGAAGGAAGATTTGGTAGCACCAACCGATTTGCTTGCTTTGAAAAAAAGCATTCAAAGTTTTAGCGATTATCGTGTTACTGGAGGAACGTGAAGTTTGCAAATTATGCATAACGAGTTTGTAACAAAATGTAACTAAATTTTTAGCTGAAATAAAAATGTTTTCTGGATACTGATTAATGCTGAAAGAATTATTTGAAATAAAACCAATAAAGAGAAAAACACAAATAACAGGAGGATGAGTTGAACAAACCTTTTTATGGATTATTTTCGGTAATAATCTTGAAAATATGCTTTGTGCCAGTATTCATTTTTGTACGTGTACAATGTCTGTAAACGTTTTTAGTATTTTGTGTTGTTTTTTTTTAATGTGTCTCTTGACTGGATTTCTTTGAGGATAAAACTTGGCTATCGTCGTGAAATTCGGGACATTTATTTTTGGCTCTGAAGTTGTATTATCTAAGATCTTCTTTGACAAATGGGCAGCAACTAAATAGGAAGAGAATAGCTGGTATTCAGACCATTTAGATTGTTGGCGGCAAACTAAAGGAAAATTATTTTTGGAAATTATGCCATACGTGGGTCTTTTTCTAGTTTTAGTTTTGATGAAACGCTTGGGTGAGGGACCATTTGGACCAGAACATTCGAAAATCGATCATGCAGAAAGAAGGAGAGAGAGAGAACGAGAGATGTGTACGTGCATATGTTAACATTTAATAATCTCAAACTAGAATGTCACAAGATTTCATTTGTTAAGCATCTATTTGGGATTGAACTCACGAACGATAACCTCTTTTTTTATATGTCGGATCCGTTGATCATTCGTGGCCAGAGGGAATAAAAAGTATAAGGTTTAATTGCAGAGGACCTTCTACGCCTTCAAAATGAAACTCCCCCTCCCCACTGCTCTAAGACAGAAAAAGTTATTAAAGAGAAAAAGCCATAGAACCGATGACTGAAGATTGTCTTCGTATGTTTTGTATATCTGGGTACCATAACTCACTGCAAACATTAAATGAGAGAGAGAAAACAATTTGGATACTTGTTGCCTATACCATTGTATAGTTTGATATATCCTTTATACATGCAAGAACTATTCACGACGAGCAACAAAAACATTTCATTTCATGAGCAAACTAAACAGAATGAATACAAGAATGACATAAAATGCTAAAAGAGTACAAAAAAGAGGATATGTAAAGAAATTCCCTAATGTGGTTGTATACACTGTAAGTCTATAGAATACACATTTTTTTAGCCTTAAAATAATCAACCCCCCAAAAACACAGAATAAGAACATTCTAGAAATTTCGAATCAAAACCACATTAGCATTGAAGTTACATTTTTATATTTTTCAACCAATCAGCTAAAAATATAGAATAAGAACATTCGAGAAAATCCGGATTAGAAACTAACAAACAGAAATTTTTTAGACTCTAAAACAAATAAATAAATATACGAATCTGATTGGTCAAGAACTGTCTACGCACTTGAATTTTAGGATCCACAATAAAACTATTTTTGATCCACTTTAGTGACTCCAAAAAGTATAAATAACGAATTTAATCAACCAGGTCATTCAATTCATTTCTTCCACGGCCAAAAGTTCATTCCTTCTACTTCGAGAGGTCATAAACGGACAGCAGAGAACCACGCCATAAGACTTAAAGGGAAAAGCATGCGACCTTCTTTTATCAATGCGACACGGTGTCGCCAAAATCATAAGAAAACACACGTGCGGACTTAATGAAAGCAAAGACCCATACTTACGGTCCATCACTCATATACACACACACATACCTATCTTTATAAGTAAAGACAAAATTTTTATCCTCCTTACTTTGGCCAACTATGGACCCATTTATTTGATAGACTTTACTAACGTGTAAACACACACACACACACACACACACACGGGCGAACAACCCTATTTCATTCAACTGGCCATAACTGTATTTCTCATTATTTTTATTGCTATTTTGTTATGATTATTAAATTGTTTGTTTCTTATTGTTCGTTGTTGTCATATTCCATTTGTTTACATGTTTGTAAAATTTGTGTTGTATTTGTGGTGGAACTAAACCTGGAAGTAATACCCGTAAAATACGGACGGAAACTCACTCACTACAAATTGGAGAGTAACATATCCACTAAACAATTACATATTTCCTCTACAAGTCCTTAATACACGTACAATAGAGAATGGGAGTATTGAATGAAGACTTACATGTTTAAGGAATTTTATCGTGTGCGATCCTAAACAAGGTTGATGGGAGCGCAAGGTCCCTATTTGTGTGGATTGGAACGCTCACATAAGTGCGTGCTATTTTGTTGCCGAGGCAGAAGAGAATTTTGACTTGATCACGTTATATGTTACTTTGACGACGCCCTCAAGTGACCATTAGCAGTACTATTTGACAAACACAGAATGTAATGACCTTTTGTGTCATCTAACACCAAATAGCAGAACTCGTCGATAAGCAACAGATGCAATCCCCACATTATTTCTAAATATCTTGGCTGTGTCAAAAGAAAAAAAAAAGAAAAGAAATAAATAACTTTCGTCCATTTTCCTTCCACACAAAAGAGGAAAAGCGGGGTATGTGAGTCATTCAATTCCAGAGCCATCCTTGTTGAAGAATACCAATGAAACTATTTAACCCATAGATGAAGGGATAAGAGATTTCATGCCTTTCCCAAAAGTATTTGTCAGAAAATGAACGTCATAGCACGACTGAAATTTGAAGTTTGTAGCCTAATATTAATAAAAAGATATCTACATGACACGACAAATATTCACTTTTAACCATAATCTTCATTTCTGTCAATGCACTTGATTTATCCACATAGAACGTTACAACGTGAAAATTTCAGATCGAAATTCACGTAATAATTACATGACAGGGTTGGCTTATAAAATTCACCATTGCAGAGTTAAGAGTGGGTCCCCATGGCATAGAAACTTACATTCGACACTAGAGTATCGAAATTATCGAGTTCGAACTCCAGAATTACGCTCATTTTCAGATTAATACCCTTAGGGAAGGTCTGGAGACCCCCCCCCTTATCCCTACCCCCCCCCGTGGGCTATGAGTTAAATAATAACATTTCTGTTCTTCTATAAGGAAAGCTCTGGTATTAAATAACCCATGAAGGTTGATATGCCATTAAACAAAGAAACCATTGTTGAACCTCGTATAGATGATGCTCTCTCTCTCTCTCTCTCTCTCTCTCTCTCTCTCTCTCTCTCTCTCTCTCTCTCTCTCCCCGTGTATTCTCAATTGCATGCCGGGACACTTTTACCTATTTTAAAGTCCCGTCCATGATGAAGCTTCCGAAACATACTGTACGTATTACTTCCAAATGAATTAAAGGATTTTTAGGAGCAACATCGATATTAAGAAGTAACTAACAGGTAAATGTCAATTCATATTAGAAATCAATTAAGAATCTTCATTAATATAGAAAGCTATCGACAATATATATATATATATATATATATATATATATTATATATATATAAATATATATATATATATATAGAATATATATATAGTATATATATATATATTATATATATATATATATATATATATATATATATATATATATATATTATATATATATATATATATATATATATATATATATATATATATATATATATATATATATATATATATAATATATATATATATATATATATATATATATATATATATTATATATAATATATATATATATATATTATATATATATATATATATATATATATATATATATATATATATATATATTATAATATATATATATATATTATATATATATATATATATATATATTTATATATATATATATATATATATATATATATATATATATATATATATATATATATATATATAATGTTTATTTATTTATTTCTTCATTTGTTTGTAAGTTCGTCTAAGATGACTGTGTAGTATATGTGCGCTTAACTTAGGATAAGAGGCTAATTTTCTATACTTTCACTGAAGATCAGAGAATAGGTATTTGCACCCTTGAAAAATCATAAAATTGAAAATGATCATCAAAAAAATAATCAACAATATATATTATACGTCTCTCTCTCTCTCTCTCTCTCTCTCTCTCTCTCTCTCTCTCTCTTATATTTGATATTTTATCAATATGATACAAGAAATCGCATTTTTTATATATATATATATATATATGAGTGTAACCATGACCCAGATACTACATTTTTATCTTAGGCACAGGGCTAGGAGTGGCATCATATAAATGTAAGGCAAAGCGCACAAATACTACGCACATATGAATACACACACACACGCACAAATACACACACACACACACACACACACACACACACACATATATATATATATATATATAGTTAAATGTTACTTTCAGTTACAATCTTGTTTTTCTTTATATAATCTGGGGTTTTTTTTATTATTGTTTGAGTGACTGACAAAAATGAAAACTAAAGCTCTAAATCATTGAATGAAAACACAAAAAGATGAACATTTTGTTTTCTTTTAAAATGGATTCATCAACAAATCTGCACAACAGAAATAGAAATGATGTTAATGTCGTTTTAATTCCTTTGATCTATTTTACCAATAAATCAATTTCCCTTCGATGGCTTCATGAATTCTCTAAAAATGATGCAGTTCAACAAATATAAAAAATATTGTAAATGTCGATGGTTGAGCGACACTTAACGTGATCATTTCACTAGTAAGCCATATAGTTTGTAGCGATTAAAAAGAAATTAAAAATACAACATATAAATAATTCGATAAATAAATGCAAAAATAACAGTTTCACAGGAAGACTCTGACAAGAAGCGCAATCTGCGCATGCCTGAAAAGATGGGCTTCCTGGCGCCAAAGAGAAACTCTTGCTCAGAAGCATTTACCACATCGGCTGATAGGGACGCACTTTTTCTCTCTGCTGCTGATTCCAGAACTTAGTAGCGCGTTGCCTCTCCTACCAGTAGTAGCCTCTGAACACAGAAATACGTGACGGAACCTCAACTTATAATTTGGAAAAGATAATGCCCTTATGTTTTTAACAGTCGTAAATCCCTAAAATAAGATGTGAGTCTAAAGGTATCCTTCTCTTTTTCCTTCCGTCCCAAATTCCTTTACAGCTTTGACAGACAAAAACGAAGAAAATAAGTAAATGAAGTAAGAAGTAAAAAAGGAGGCAGTTTATAAATCTCAGAATTTTCCAATAACATACTAACAATTCGCCCACAATCACAACAAATCCTTCTTCAATCTCAAAAGTATTTTGTCTTCCCTATAAATCAAGCCTTGATATAAATAAGGTCAACTCGATTTCTGAAGCCAAGAAATAAAACACATTTTTTTAGCAAATTTGATGGTGCTGATTCCGAAAATGACCAAAGTTTTTCACGGTTTTGCTGTATTGTAATTGCTCATTTCTTTTGGGGGGGGGGCAATTTACGATCTTGGCTGATCGCAAAATTTACATAATAAAGCTTGTAGAAACCCATCAATTTTCACATAGGCCAAATAATTTATGTCAACCACCTGAAATAAACTTTTTTTTTTTAAAAGGTGTTTTTGAGTCAAAAGATTTTAAATAGAAGTCCAATTTATCGCCAAAATTCAAATCAACTGATAAATTTTTATCAGTAATACACTTTTGTAAACTTAATAATTAAAGTGACATAAAAAATGAAACCCTAAAATTTTTCTGTTTCATCTTCACAAATTTATTTCATCACTTTTGTCCCTTCATTATGGAAGAAAAGCAAACACTTTGAGAGCTTTTGTTTTCGCAGTTAGAAAGAATCTCCAACTAAAAACATCCCAATTGAATGTACCTATTTCATTGTACACGATGAACATGAAGCAAATGATTTCACTATAACATCAGGAAACTCATTAAGGATGATGAATTTGTTAAGTCAATAAATGACTTGTAATTACTTACTTGGATATTGTTTGTTGATATGGCGAAAAACTCCTAATGCAATTGCCGAGCTGAAAACTACAAGGAGTTAGTGGAAAAGTTGTTGAAAAGTCTACCGGACATAGGCATTAATATGAGTTTCAAGATTCATTTTTTACATAGCCACCACCAAGATAAACATCCGGATAATTGCGGCAATGTGTGTGATGAGCAAGGAGAATGATTCCATCAGGATATCAAAACAATGGAAAAGCGCTTCCAGGGACTGTGGGACAAACAAATGATGGCTGGAGTATCAAAAGGAGCTTAAATAACATTAAACATGACAGACAATTAAGAAAGAGAAAATGTTTATCATAGTTCTTATGTTCACAAAAGTTTTATTTGTTGTTAGTTAATTAAATTATTTGATGAAAATACTTGTTGGTCTTGGTATATTGAATCATGTTCTTTTTAAAGACTTTGGCTCTGGTTGTAATTGTAAAAATAGCATTTCTCAATAAGTAGACCAATATTTGTTGGTTTAAATACAAATTTGGAGGTTTCTTAGATTTTACTTTGAGAAATATTGTCATTGGTCAATACAGAAAATAAATTGGGGAAAAAATGCTTTTTTTCCCCAAAAATGAAGCATTTCTGTAGATTAAAAACGGTGGCTGTAGTAATAACACGGACTATTTCTCTACGCGCAAAATTACAACCCCATGGCGTAGGAATGCATACATACACTCTGCCCATTCAGAATAAAGATGGCTTAACTAAAGCACGCACGCCTTATGCTGTCCTTAAACCTACTTAAGCCTACTGAGCAATACTAACACCCACAACAACAATATATTACATGGTGGCAGCCGAGATGATAAAAAAAGATATTTAAAGGCTTAAAAAACGAAAACAACATTTAAAGGCTCAAACTCTCCCCCTCCCCGAAAATCCGTGTATAAAGAAACAAGCCGAAGACACTTCTGGACAAAAAGCCCAACAAACCAACTCGGAAAAAAAAGCAACAAAACGTTGTCTTTTTACAGAATTTCAAGAAAAAAACCTATCAGGTAAATAATTCAAGCTCTTTTTAATTATTGCCACGTGTGTCGTTTTTTTACGTGATGCCGCCATCTTGAATTTGCATATTTTTTGTAAACACGTTCAACGTAGAACATTTATAATGGCTAATAATGATATCCCTTATATGGACTGGCAATCCGCAAATCTAGCTGAAACATTTAAATTGTTTAAACAGCAGTTAGTGTTGTATTTTGTTGTCAATAAAATAAAAATAGAAGAAGTAAACTACATACTATTGAGAGTTGGGAATGAAGGTTTAAAAAAAATACAACACACGGAGGAAGAAAAACGTACTACTGAAATTAGTTTTAATAAGTTCATGGAACAACTCGAACCTAAAGAAAATTTCAGAATAAACCGTTTGAAATTAATGACTTATAAACAGGAAGCTGAGGAATCGTTAGACGACTTTGTCAAAAGATGCAGGCGAATGCCTCAGAGATGTTCATTAACTGAACATGAGCAACAGCAACGGATAATATAACATTATCGCCAGTACTCCCATTGCAGATTTCCAAAAGGAGTTACTAAGAAAAGACAAAACTCTAACCCTGGAAGAAACTGTTAGTATTGGCAAAACATATGAAGCTTCCAACATTCACATTAAACAACTGAGGACTATAGTGAATAATAATAATGGGGATAATACAAATATACAAGCCATAAGAACACCAACACGTTCTACTATGTCAAATAATTGTCTCAAATGTGGTAAAAGCCATGCTTTTCACCGTGAAGCGTGCCCAGCATTCGGATCAAAATGCAACACATGTGGTTAAGCAAACCACTGGGCATCAGTATGTTTGTCAAACGGAACAAAACCAAAACAAAGGCCGAGGTCACAAAGCAGAGAACACAAAAAAAATCTCACTAACAACCACAACATAGGAGAAAACAGTACGTGAAAACTGATGCAGTATACAACAGAGAAGCTGGGGAACAAATGGAAAGCCTGACGTTCAATTGTATTGATATGACCCAAAGAGATGAAGCCTTCGTACTCGTTAACATTAAATTGTTAAATCGAAATGGCATCCACAAGTGGCGTCTGAAGATTGACACAGAGACACAAGGGAACACCCTACCAGTTTCTACATTCCGTAGAATGTTCCCAGAAAAACTGGATGCAGATGGTTTCCCAAACATAAAAAAAACAATTTATCAACAAAAAACTGATAGCTTATAACGGCACACAAACAAAATGCTTTGGTAAAATCAAAACATCCTGTCAATACAACAAATCAGACTGGCAAGTGAGCACCTTCCACATTGTGGATGTACAAGGGACAGCAGTACTAGGGCTACGATCGCTGGACCAGTTCAAACTAATTACCCTTCACTGCACAGTCAAGAAAGAAGATGCGTTCCAAACTCCTGCAGCAACACGAATAAATGCAACCAAAGACCTGATGCAGATGTATCCTGATCAGTTCGACAAAATTGGCTCCATGCAGTCAGATTATCGGTCAATAAAAACACGCATCCACACATTGACGCACCTAGAAAAACCCCAATTGCACTTAAAGACTATATAAAACGGGAGCTTCATAATATGGTCAAAAACAAGATAATAAGAAAAGAAACCAAGGCTGATCCAGTACTTGATCAACTACTAGGAATCATAACAGCAGGATGGCCAGACTCAATTAAGGATTTACCACCAGTAATACGGTCATACTGGCCATACAGAGATGAACTATCTGTCAACGATGGTATCATCATGAAGGGATGAAGAATTATTATTTCTGAAACCCAACAAAAATTATCTTGGACCAGGTACATTACAGCCATCAAGGTGTTGAAAAAAACACGCCTTCAAGCCAGAGATGTTGTATAGTGGGAGCGAATTAATGCAGATATCGAGAACATGATCAAGAATTGTTCAGTATACCAGGAAAACCTTCCGGCACAACCAAAGGAAACTTTACAGCCACATGACATTCCCAGCAGAGCATGGGAAGTTGTCGGCACAGATTTGTTGAACTGCAATAATCATGAATATCTGATAATTGCTGATTATTACAGCAAATTTCCAATTATACGGAAAATGAATGGCCTGACAACAAGCAATATGGTCATATCAACAATGAAGCAAGTATTCTCTGAACATGGTATTCCCAGCAGAGTTGTTAGTGACAATGGACCACAGTACTCCAGTGAAGCATTCTAAGAATTTGCCCAACAATGGCAATTTGATCGCATCACATCATCATCAAAGTTCCCAAAATTAAATGGTTTTATCGAAATTCAAATCCAAACAATTAAAAGAGCTCTAATTAAGGCTAAGCAAGCAGGAAGAGATCCTAACTTAGCAATGCTGTGTTTGCGAACATCACCAATCAACCACAACCTTCCAAGTCCAGCTGAACTCTTAAAAAATCGCATTTTAAGATCCAACTTAATTGCCAAAGTTTCAACCCAAAGATTTTCCAACACTGACCATATCTGTGAAGAACTGAAACACAGACAGGATATGTAGAAAATGTATCATGATAGAACAGCTCATGATCTACCGCCATTTGTCCCTGGGCAAGATGTAGGTATATTGGATAACCAAACTGGGAAATGGAAACCAGCAACAATCACAAGTAGATGTGCAGAACCCAGATCATACATCCTTCAACTCCCAGATGGATCATCAAAAAGACGAAACAAAGTCCAAATAAGACCTGCCGAAACATCCAGCCATAAACAGGTTCATTTTAATGACCACATCACTTCATTGCAAAAAGGACTCACAAATACAAACAACATCTCACACCAGAGAAGTATAAAACAGCCAACATGCAACACAACAAGAAGTGGCCGTGAAATACACAATCCAAAAAGATATTAAAAAAATAAACAAGGAATATTGCAACATCCTTCTTTTCCATTGGTAAGGGTAATGTAGTAATAACACGGACAATTTCTCTACGCGCAAGATTACAACCCCTTGGCGTAGGAATACACACACACACACACTCTGTCGATTTATAATAAAGAAGCCTTAACTAAAGCACGCACGCCTTATGTTGTCCTTAAACCTACTTAAGCCTACTGAACAATACTAACACCCACAACAACAATATATTACAGTAGCTATCTGAAAAAAAAGTGAGCTCATTTTCAGATTCAGTGCCCTCAAATTAGCTCAAATAGATGCTTGGTTCATCGACACCATTTCAATTTTTTGTTAATCAATGTTACATGCTTAATAGTCGATATTGCACACTCTTCATTTCTAAATACAGCAAATTAAATTATTAATATTATGGCTGAGTGGAGAAAGGTGATCTAATGAAATTTGTTGAAGAGACACAGTTTAACAATGCTCACAAATGGTATAAGCACAAACTAGAATCTGTGCTTGAAAATGAAACACATAAAATCCTCTGTGACTTTGAAATAGAAATTGGTCAGACTTAGACGAAACGAACTTTTCATCTTGAGGATTTTATTGTTCCAACAAGAAACCCTAAAGTGAAAATAAAAGA
>OY757913.1:122885817-122980817 GCA_963585895.1 Sepioteuthis lessoniana | reverse complement strand
TAAAACCCGCTATGAACTTAATGTAAGTAAGAACGACTTATTTACGGACTCTGATAACATGAACATACACACATCTTTAAACAAATTTATTTTCTTCTTGTCAAACTTTATTTTCCAAAAGGCCATTTACACATCATGTATTTTGTTTTTCATATTCTGTTACATGCACAGTAAATTGTTTGTTATTTAATGTTCGTTGTGTTCTATTCCATTTCTTTTGCGCGATTGTAATGTTTTGTGTTGTGTTTGTGGTGGGAATAATTTAGAGAGCAATCTACTGAAATAACCAAATTACATACTCCCCCCACAACCTAAAGGAAGAAGATAAAACGTGGACGGCACAGATATTTTCTCGAAAACAACAATGTCATTGCAGCTGTCAACGTTGGGCGCTTCCGCTGGTGCAGAGTTTTCCAGGTATAGTATGAAGACTTCCGTTCATTCATCTTTTCAATAAATGACTATTCTGCTGCTTCCGTCACCGTCCGTTTTTGTTTTTTTTGTTTTGTTTTGTTTTTTGTTTTTTAAAGAATAATCAAGAAAAAAATTGGAGAACACACTTCCTCCCAAATATATTCTGTCAATGAAGGTAAATTTTACGCTTCTTTTCCTTTTAATCATTTCTAGTTTCAAAGAAGAAAAAACAGGAAGAATTTAAAACCAGAGTGATATATATATAAACGATATACATGTACAAAAAACACGCACTTTTTTATCGGAAAGTTATGACAAGCGACACGTACTTTTTTTCAAAAGGATGGACAATCAAAAGCGTTATAATCCGTTGTTTGTTATCTTAAAAAAATCTAGGAAAATGTTTATCTTGTTTTATATTGTTTCTCTAAAAGGTCTCTAAAGAAAAAATATCGTCCAATGAAAACCCAAAATAAAAAACCCAAGGCTAAAAGAGTGTCATTAAGACAAAATGCTTTTTATCTAATCACTTAAATTTATTTATTCGGGATTTTTACATTGTTAAACAAAACACCCGTTACATGCAGTGAGTGGAAGAGTTTAATCGATGGATGTCATTTTTAAGCCGCTAAAAGAAGTGTTTAACCTTAATCTCTCTCTCTCTCTCTCTCTCTCTCGTTCTCTCTCTCTCTCTCTCTCTCTCTCTCTCTCTCTCTCTCTCTCTCTCTCTCTCTCATCTTTTGAAGATGAAGCTACGAAAACGAACAAAGTAAGAAAATAAAGCCTCTAAGAGCGATTATTGTACTTTATTCTACCGTTTTTTAAACTTCATAAGTCATCTGTACAAACACATTGACAAACCGTTACAAAAATATTTAAAACATCTAATTCTCCATGGAATTATCTTTAAAAAATGCCAAAGTCATTCATATGCATCTTTATTAATTAAGTTAAGTTAACAAACTGATTAGGACGCATGACTTGAAAATAATTAAAAAAACATGTCTTCAGAATTTGGGAAAAAATGTCTATAAAAAGAAACTTCGTCTTTTGTTACTTTAAATACTGATTTTTTTTTTAATCCGATAATCAGGCAATTGGTGGGGACAGTGCTTTTTAGACATCCTAATAAACGGAGCCCACACACACACACACACACACACACACACACACATATATATATATATATATATATATATATATATATTAGATTTATGTATTTAATACCATGGAAGTTTGTCTGCGACCTTTAGTTTCATGAAGTTTTTACAAACAACAATCGTCAGGCAAATAACGAAAGGATATATATATATATATATATATATATATATATATATATATATATATATATATCATTATTCTTTTGAATGTAGAAAACAACTGTACATTTATTTATTACTTTGTTCTTAAAAATGAGAGACTATCAGAGATTTTAAATGAACTTGTTCCTGTTTTACTCACATAAAAGATTGCCCAGTCGGCTGGGGCTGTAGAATACACTGACTGCTTCTCTGCAGAGGGGTAAGACCCCCCCCCTCCAACGAGTGTCCTGGATATGACACTAAATAATCTGATGGTGAAGTTCCCGCAGTGCTGGAGCTTTGGGGAATGCGGAGTACCCCTTCATTGCCATCACTCCTAGGTCCACTCTGGCCCGGAGTGGTAGCACCTGATAGGGCCCTATCTATGGGTTAAATAGAACTAACAGCATTCTTATGCTAAAATGAATTGAGTAAACTGAATAGCTTGATATAGAAACGTTTTTGACAATTAAACCGTACTTACACTTAAACTGCGTGCATATGCTTAACTGAATTATTGTTTTTCGACATTAAAACTGTATTTACACTTAACTGAATTATTACATATAACTGCTTAAATAGTTTGAAATGGAAATGTTTTTGACGATTAAACTGTGTACTTATGCTAAACTGAACTGTTTTCAAGAGAACAGATTATTTACATAAAAATGGATTTGGCGTTAAATAACCTACAAAGGTTGATATGCCATAAAACCAACCAAACCAAACCAATCATATAAAAGAAAAATCGAATACCAAGATTTTATGACAATTTTTTAACAAATGTGTAACGACTGAATAGTTTATATAAAACATAGTTCCTTTGTTAATTTGCATGGATTTCCATGAAAATTATCGAAATAATAATAACTATTTAATAACTTTTTTATAGGTTTGTTAGCGGTAAATTTAGTTTTCATGACAAAAGCGGGGAAAAGGTACTTTTTACAAAGTGTATTATCTTTATTTTACACCGGATTTCTAATTCAACATGGCGTCTTCCGATGAACATGAGGTATGAATATTTGAAACGTTTTTCTCAATTTATTTTTGTTTTTCTTTTGTTTTCAAATAATTTTTGCTTTTTAAAGTCTTAGGGTTATGAAGATGGCTGATTGATTTTTTGTGGGGTGGGGGATAATGTTAAGCAAATTATTTTTTGTCTTCACGGGAGAAAATAACTTTATTGTACAACGTTTTCTTCGAATAAAAAAGTTGTTTTTTTTTTATTTGTTATTATTATCAATTATTTAATTCAATTTATTTTGTGATCAACTTTTGAATAGTATGTTTTCATTATTTTCAACTTTATTCTTAGAGTAAAAGTCACCAATACATCGTGAAAAAAATTTTCTCTTTCATTCATCAACCACTGTTATCTACTAAAGATTTTAAATGTTGATATTTAATCTTCATTTGGATTTATGGATTAATAATATGTTCTATATCAAGAAATTTTGTTAAAGTAAATTTGAGTCTCTTAAAATAACCTGGTCTTTTGTGAGGGATTTGCAATATTTTATCTCTCAAAAAAACTTGGCAGAAAATAACCCTTTTCCTATTCTTTCCTTGAAATTTTCTATTAATTTTTGGTACCTATTCAAATTTGATCTTAATCAATTTTTTTAAGTTTCCTGTTGTCTAGCAAACAAAATAAGAATAAATACCAATACGCATTTAGTCACAAAAACTCTTGTAACGTTGTTTTTTTCATGTAAAATAAAAAAGTACCTCCCAAAAAATGTCCTTACAATTCATGGTAATATCGAAAATTAAATTTCTTGATAATAAAAGCGATTGTATTTCCTTGTTTTGTTTTTTAAGCCTGACAACGTGTGTGAAGAGAGTGTGAAGAGTGATGCCGAGGAAGATCAACAAAAGAAAAAGAAAAGAAAATTAAATCAAACAAAATCCAAAGCCGGAGTGATCTACCTCAGCAAAATCCCTCGTTATATGAATGTCAAAATCTTGAAGGAACGTTTGTCAAAATTTGGTGAAGTGGGACGAGTCTACCTTCAGGCAGATGGTAAGTGAATTTCAATTTGTATTTCTAAAACTGGAAGAAAGATTCTATATCTGTAGAAAACAAACAAATAAAAAAAAAAGTAAATGTTGAGAATATACCAATGTATTGGTCTATTTTCAAGTTCAACTTAGTTGTGGTGATGCTTACCAATGAGGATTGAACTCAGTACTTTGTGGGGGTTGTATGTAATTTCGTTATTTCAGTCGATGTGCATTCATACGTTACAGGTATCGCTCTCTTAATTATTCCCACCACAAATACAACACAAAACTTTACAATCGCGCAAAAGAAATGGAATAGAACACAACGAACATTAAACAACAAACAATTTAATATGCATATAACAGAATATGAAAACAAACAAAATACATGATGTGTAAATGGCCTTTTGGAAAATAAAGTTTGACAAGAAGAAAATAAATTTGTTTAAAGATGTGTGTATGTTCATGTTAACGGAGTCCGTAAATAAGTCGTTCTTACTTACATTAAGTTCATAGCGGGTTTTATGATTGTGGCGACATCGTGTCGCATTGATGAAAGAAAGTTTGTCGGGTTTTTCTTTTGAATGTGATTCTTGGCCATTTGAAGAGAGGTCATGAACTTTAGTTGAGGAAGGAAAGGAATTTGCTGGACATAGTATCGGCTACTGCTTTACTGGCTTAGTGGCTTGTCTTCGTCTGTGTGTAAGCTTGTGTTTTTGGCTCCCTAACTCTGTGTTATTTATATCCTACAGGTGGATCAAAGAATCGCCCTAAAATTTTGGAGCGTAGACATTTATTGACCAATCAGATTTGTATTTTACTATTTTATTTTCGAGCCTAAATATTTTTTGTGAGTTCACTTCCGATCCTAATTTTCCAGAATGTTCTATTCTATCTTTTTAGCTGATTGGTTGAAAAATATAAAAATGTAATTTAAATGCTAATACGGTTTTGATCCTAAATTTCTAGAATGTTCTTAAGTATGTTTTTATTGCTTATTTTAAGACAAGAAAAAATGTATATCCCATAACTTTAGCAATAATTTTTAAGAATAGGTTACATCATCTCACTCTAAATCAGGTACTCTGTATGTGTTTGTGTGTATGTTGATATGTTTGTGTGTGTATGTGTGCATACAAAAACAAATCATTTAAAACATTTTTCTTTAATAAAGAAAGTGCTCAAATACTGGCCAGCAGAGCTGGATAAAACCTAAAATAAATCAATATCTTACTTCTCAAGAGTAAATGGACATAAAATGATTATTAAATATTTCCTGCACAGAGCAAAAAATGACTGCATGGTGCAGAAGTTGGGAGCGGGGAACCCCTTCTGCTATTACAAAGTATAATATCAAAATTAGTAATACTAGTGATACTTAGAAATAATATATATATATATATATATATATATATATATATATATATATATGGTATTCTTCAATCCAGTAAATCCGGAGTAGGGAACAATTCCGTCAGGACAATTGAATAATTCAAAATTATATATATATTGGGAGAGAGAGAGATTAATTACTTTGTAATAGTATATCTATATATATATATAAATGTGTAGAAATAATTAGAGATAGTAGTACACTGGATGGTTTTACTCTCTTTCACTTGTAGAATAAACTCAGCTGGATGTAATATGATTAATAAAGTCAAAAATGAAAACCTGCTGCCAATTTGCAATCATTTTAAAGTCAATCGAATGGAATCAATTATGGTTATTCCCATATCAAAGTTAATTATCTTCTAGGTCATTCCATCCCATTTAATCTAGAGTCTGTCTCAAAGGTCCTCAAATTTTTTTCTAAATTTCGCTATTAACATCCATCTGAGAAGTAAATGCTAAAACTGTTCTGGAAATACAATGGTTTATTTACCTATGACATAATCATTATTTTAGAGTTGATACATCAACATTTTAAGGCAAATTAGATTCAAAGTCTTTGAAATTGTTCCACAGGGAAAGCCAGGCCCTAGCACTTGAGTGATTTTTGCAATTTCTAAATTGGTCCGTTTTTAGGGGGCCCAAATCAAAAATCTATATTACAATAATACTTGTTGTATATTACAAAAAATAGGGTGCTATCTTAAAGGTTGCCATTCTTCTAGGTTTTTCGCGGGCAGCAGTTGTAAAAAAAGAATTCTAAATAATCATTAATGGTGCATGAGGCATAAACAAAGTGATGCAATTGATAAGGATGATAACAATCCAATGAAAAAGAACATTGCATTGAATTACATTCAATGCTCATGCGACTTGACCTATTTACTGATGCATTATACATCATCCCCTGCCAACCTGTCAACAGAGCTGCAGAATACGCTGTTTTTTCTATAGAGGAGAAAGAAGCCCTCTCTCTCAAAAAGAGTGTCTTGAGTAGGATATTAAACTACATCTGATGGTGGTATTCCTGTACTGGAGACCTGGACCCTATCAAGTACCCCTTCATTGCTATTACTCCCAGGGCCACTCTGACCAGAAGTGGTAGTACTTGTTAGGATCCCATCTCTGAGAGATCAAATTGATCTGTTTTAAAATGTTGCCCAGTCAGCTGGGGCTGTAGAATACACTGACTGCACCCATAAGAGGGGGAGTGTCCTGGATATGATACTAAACAATCTGATGGTGAGGTTCCAGTGATGCTGGAACTTTGAGGAATGCGGAGCACCTCTTCATTACCATCGCTCCCAGATCCATTCTGGCCCAGAATGGTAGCACTTGATAAGGCCCTATCTATGGGTTAAATAGAACTAACTGCATACTTATACTAAACTGAATTATTTGAAGATAACTCTAGACAAGTTGACCTGCCTTTAAAATCAATCAATCATTCATAACATTCCATCAAGTTTCATAATTGTCCATCAACAAAACAACCATTATTGACACCCCAGCATTTGTTCATGCACTTTATCCAAGCCATGGAAAACTGGCACAGTGTTGCTTGGTCAGACAATGTTATTTCTATCTCTTTTTGGGCAGATGGTAAAATTTGTGCCTCAAGTAGATGATATGAGCCTATGGACCTAGCCTTTTAGTAGGATGTTGGGCAAGCTGGCGATTCTGTTTTGACTGGTTGTTGACCATTTGTAGACTCTTCATGATCATTATGTTTCCCAGTAAGAAAATACAACCCCCACCCCTCGGGTCCAGGTGGCATAAAACTGATTTCAGGACCAATCAGCTGACTTCAAGATATTCCATTGGAATAGCGCTTGAAAGATTTCAGCCCTATTGACATGTTGCAGACCTCACTAAATTTTCTGCAATCACCCAACAAACACAACTCAATTATTGACAGCTTTGGAATCTTCTGTTGGATTGGGGGGAGGGGGTCATAATGAGTACAAGCCGTCTCTAAATTGGTGGCAGGTATTTATAGACTTGCTCATCAATAACAACAGGAGATTGGCCAATCAGCCATGACTAGAGCATAGATGAGGCGAAGTATGTTTGTATTATCAAAACATATTGCAGCCTTTTTACTGACAAGACATACCTTTTGTATTAAGAATCCTACAACTGCATAACAAAATGTCTACTCGAATTATGGGCTCAGAACAGCAAAACTGTTCTTTGATGGCGACGAATCCAAGTATGAATTTCAACATATATGAGGTGCATACGATAAGTTTCCAGACTTTTTTCATATGGGCATTTAAAATTGTCATAGACTCTTGAAAATTCAGTATGTTATTGCTATACATCCTATGAAATGACTAACCAATTTTTATGATTTCAGGTTCAAATGAACAGCTACAGCAGGAACTGGAATACACCCTACAAAAGCTTGATTGTCACAGCTGGTGAATTTCAAAAATGCAATCTGATACTTTAGAAGAACGATATGCAATAAAATTGTGTTTTAAACTTGGAAAAAAATTCCACAGAAACGTATGGAATGCTTCAGACTGCTTTTCAACCATCTTGCATGAATCGAGCATCAGTTTCTGAGTGGCATAAGAGATTCAAGGAAGGCAGGGAGTCTGTGACGAATGATGAGAGGTGTGGGAGGAGTAAGGAAGTCAATACACCAGAGTTGATTGGCCAAAGGGTTAGGGTTAGGGTTACTATGTTGAGGTTTTAAGGGAGTCCAGGAAGAGATTCCGTCGGAAGAGGCCAGCACTCTTCAAATCAGGTCAGTGGCATTTCCACCAGGACAATGCACCAGTCCACAACTCCATCCTTGTCACAGACTATCTGACCAAGATGGGCATCAAGACAATTCCTCACCCTCTCTATAGTTCAGACCTTGGTCCCTGTGACTTTTGGTTATTCCCTAAGCTTAGAGGCTGTCGTTATGAGACAATTGAGGAGATGAAAGAGGCTGTGACAAAGGTCATTGACACGCTCACACAGGAGGACTTCCATGTGGCCTTTCAGAAGTTGTTGAAACGGCACAACAAGTGCATTGCAGCCGGAGGAGATTACCTCGAAGGGGACTAGAGTTTCATGTGTGTACTATCAATAAAAGTGCCCAAATGAAAAAAGTCTGGAAACTTATCATATGCACCTCATACCTACATGACAACTCCAGCACTTGATAGACTCTAAACCACTTTACCTACCATTATTTAAACAATATGTGTTGCTATATATATATCAGAAGCTTGCTGTTTCTAATTTTTTAACTCTTCAATTTATATAAAAAAAAGTATTAATAGAATTCAAAACTGCTACAAGATAATATGACCTGTACATATAAAAAACAACAATATCATTCTTTGCAAAATAAATAAAGATGCAAGAAATATTATCGAAAAACCTTTTTCAAAAAGAAAAACTTGTAAATTGATGATAGAATTCATATCGCGCAGCTAACAGAATCTTAATTACAAATCCAATTAAAAATCACAAAAATTAGAAAATCATATTGAATTCAATTAATATAAAATTAAGAAATAAACTGAATGAAAACAAAAAATAAATGGTTCAATAATAATAAATACCAATGTGAATAATTTTGCCTTTTTACCCAACGTTATAACATTGACCAGGAAAGAGTTACCCCTAAAAGATTATCATATTCAAATGATTGAACACAGCAGCAAATTTATCCTTGTTCCCTACAAAGAACCAAGAATTTTTAAAAAGTTGTTTCTTGGATGTAACAAGTTCCAACAATGTAACGGAAATATGGAAACTAATAGGATTACTGTTTTTTTATATAACTCATCCAATATGATAAAAACATCAGAAAATATAGAAATGATTGTCTTTCATATTTTTATAAAGCATCAGTATAGTGGTAAGAGTTTCTTTGGGGAAACTATATGCTAGTAATATTAATTCCACCTTTCCTCTGTGTATGGAATCAAATGCCTTGAAGAAATCTGCAACCAATTGTGTTGCCTTAAGATTATTTTTGCACAAATTCTTTTGGTGATTCAACGGTCAGAATCTGTAACGTTGTGGATCGTTAGGTTTATCAGTGACTTCAGGAGAGTTTTTGTGTAGATTCTTGAAATGTTCTTTCCACTTCTTAAGTCTTTCCTCCTGGTTGGTAGCTTTTAGTCTTGCTCTTGAGGTGCTTTTCTTTCTGCTCACTTCATTTACTGTTTGTCATGCTATTTGTGATTGCCTATCTTCTACCAAATTTTTGATTTTATCAACATATTTTTCCTTAACTGCTATTGACTCCCATGGACCTTTTCGCTCTTGGTTTGGTTGGTATGCACCCAGCTACAACTTCTATATGGGTGGTAACAAAGTTTTCATTTTCATTATTCAGAGTATATCTTTCAGATGTCTCCTGTAGAGGATCAAACTAGTTTCTTGCACTTATTGTATGTTGATTACTTCTATCACTTTTCGCATGTGAAAACCAGTCATGTCACGAAGCTTTAACTGTTTGTTTCTTATTTTTGCATAAACTCTGGAGTCTCCATTACATCATTCTCAGTTGAATTCTCTATCGATGCTATTTTGATTTTTAAGGTATGAGGACTCCGCAATGGTAATTAAAGTCAGTAAAAGCATATAATAAAACAAGACATACAGGAATACTCCTACTTTCCATTCTTGCCAACAGTCTGATTTGGGGGGGGATTTCTTCCCAATTTGAGGTTTTTGGGGGTTTTTTATTCTCTTTTTCAAAACAAGTGATAGCCCAGTTGGCTGGGGATGTAGAATACATTAACTGCATCTCTGCTGGGAAGTAAGACCCCTTCCCCAACACCTCAATGAGTTTTCTGGATATGACACTAAACCATCTGATGGTGACGCTCTAGTTCTAGAGCTTTTGGGAATGCAGAGTACCCCTTCATTGCTATTACTCCCAGGTCCACTCTGACCCAGAGTGGTAGTACCTGATAGAATCCTATCTATGGGTCAAATAGAACTGTTTGACCATTTAACTGTGTGCAAACAAATAACTGATGTTAAATTGAATTCTTACATAGCAATACTTGGAACCATTTAACTGTGTGCAAATAAAACTATTTGGGTTAGATCGCAATACTTGATGCCATCCAAGTGTGTGCAAACAAATGATTAATACCAAATAGAATTATTCATATTTGGTTGGAATACTTGGAACCATTTAATTGTGTGCAAATAAAAGTACTAGTGGGAGCAATACTTGAAACCACTTCACTGTATGGAAACCTTAGTCGAGGAGGATCCAAAGCCTCCCTTTTCAATAGCTACCACACCGAGGTGTAGGGGAGGGCGCTACTCCATGCCATGGATTGCTCCACTTTACCCTTGATCCTTACCTTATAGGGCTGAGTGCTAAGCAAGGTGGCATCATTTTTTAAGTCTTTGGTATGACTCGACCTGGGATTGAACCCCAGTCTCTCAGACCATTTGCAAACACTCTACTCATTAGGCCAATTCCCTGGTTGGTATGAAAACAAATGACTTATATTAAATTGAATTATTAGTGTTATATAGCAATACTTGAAAAATTTTGTGTGCAGACAAATTAGCCATAACTCATTTAAAATTAAGATTGCCTACAAACTATTCACTTACAAATCATATATGTATTACCATTTAACTGTGTGCAAACAAATGAGCTCTGGCTAATTAAAAAATGTTACCAACAAAATATTTGTTTACAAATCATATATATTTAATATATGTATAAACCGGATTTAGTATTAAATAACCTACAGGAGTTGATATGCCATAAAACCCAACCAACCAACCAACCTATCAAAACAGTCAAGTTAAAAAGGGAATAAAAGTGTAGCTGACAAATCAACAGGTGAAGAACATTTTAACTTTTAATATATTACTGTCCAGTCTTATCAAGCAGTGTTTTTTTCTGCTCACCTATAAAAGATCACAGAAAAGTTTCACTTAAAAGAAAAAATTATCTACCATAAAAAAAACCTTCTCAATAAAAGAAGTAAAGTTATATCTCAATGTAGACATCAAAACAATAGAATCTTAAAACGCTAAAAATGAACACCAGCATCATTCAAAAGAAAAATTCAAATATAATTTGCAGTGTTAAATTATATATTAGTTTAATTATAAATCAAAAAATATGAAAAAATAAGTCAAAATAACAGGAAAACAAAAAAGCAGGTATATTTGAATGTGGCATGCAAAAGTAATCAATTTCTAATATTTTAGATTTAAATTTCCAACCTGAAAAATTAATTTTACTTGAAGAAATGTGATAACATCAATTTTTTTCATATTGTCAAAAGTCCATTTATAAAATTGATAAATATAATATATACACACACACACACACACACACACACACACACACACACACACAGACTTTTAGTGGTGAAAGGTAGCAGGACTTTTATCTGCGCAGAAATCAGAATAGGAAAATCAACTTGAAATTTCTTCTGAACCTACTTGCATTCACTTCGCTTTCATGACTTTGGAAAAGGCTTGAATCCACTTCTCCCTGTGCTTTGTCAACTGATACCATAAGAAATGTTTTGTCTCCTAGCATGTCATCATGATGGTTAACAAAGGGAGTGGGTAAGTTGGCACTTATATAAACCCCTCTGCTATAATTACCTTACTATCCCAATTGGAGTCGCAATAAAACTATATTATATACACACACACACACATACATATATATATATATGTATATGTCTACACACATTTTTTTCTTATGTTTACTTACTAATAAATTTTCGTAACATTTGTTAAATGTTTGGATGTTTAAAAGGTCCAGTTAAAAATAACTGATATTTTCGAGCTATTCATTGGTGCTCCATAAATGTAACTGTGTCAAACAAATGTTTAAGAAAAAAAAAACCTTGGTAATTTTCCACTTGTTTCTAGATATCAGATTAAATATATTTAGAATAAGAAAAACCTGGAATAATGATGGCTAATTTTTTGTCTTTTTATTCATTTACTTACATATTTTTGTTTTTTCAGAAGAGTCACGGGTTTGTAAGAAGGGTCGTCTTTACAAAGAAGGTTGGGTTGAGTTCACAAGGAAAAAGAATGCTAAACTTGCTGCACAGATACTTAATGGTGAAGAAGTGGGTGGGAAGCCAACTGCCCCTTGGGCGGGGGAATTGTGGATCATGAAATACTTACCCAAGTTTCTTTGGACGCACCTTGGAGAACGATTGGCCTATGAACGGGCAGTGCATAAACAGCGTCTACAAACAGAACTGTCTAAAGCAAAACGTGAAGCCAGCTTCCGTATCAAAAGCATCGAAACTGCCCAAGTGCTAAAGCGTATTGAAAAAAGAATACAGAGCAAAGGGGCCGAAAACTCCGAGGCAATCCGCTACAAAGGATTCGAGTACAAACAAAAAGAGACTGAAGATGAAATCCTGAAAAGGAAACGAAAAATCTCAGAAAAGCAGGGAAATCCAAACCCTCAGAATAAATTAAAGTTTGGAGAAAACAAATCTGGATGTGCAAAAATATTCTCTGCCGCTTTTTCAACATAAATAAATTTTGTATTAAAATATTTTTTCATATGTTTTGTGTTTTGTTCTTTCTTTTGATGAAGAATTCAGATTTTGTTTTATATCAACAAAACAACCAAATTAATATGTTGATATAAATATCAGACATCAAAGATATTTCTAGAAACAAGTGGAAAATTACTAGACTTTTTAGTCTGTCACAAGGTCATATTTATGAAACAAGGGGAAAATTACTAGACTTTTTAGTTTGTCACAAGGTGGTATTTATGAAACACATGAGAAATAACCCTACTCTCTACAAGAGATTGCTAAGGGTTCTTCAAACATTTTATACATGCATTAAAAAAAGTATCTTTTTTTTTTATATGTATATAATTGTTTTCACCCCAAAATCAGTGGAGAGAGGCCATTATGGCTTAGTGGCTAATGTGCTGGACTGTAACATTATACTTAGTGAGTTCAAACTCCAGTTATATTAAAGAGCTGGAAATAATGATAGTCCGGCCTACAAATTTGGATATGACTTTTACAATGTATTTACAAATTTAGTGAAATATTGACCGAAGAAAGCTTGTCAAAGTGGAATTCATTAAATTTTCATTAAGTATAGCATCTTTATTTTTTTCTAAACATATTTCAAAAAAGTTCAATTTTAGGTTAACATTTTACAGAAATAAAGATAGCACAACCTACTAAATTTTCATTTTATTTCCCTGTTACTCAAAATAACATGATAGAAACGGAACACATGCTGTTCTGATTTGTGCTGCAATATTTTTTATTTATTTTAATTAAAAATTACAAAGTTTTCACAATGGGAAGAAGGTGTGCCGTGTGAGAAATCAAAAAAGCTCCAATAAAAGTATTAAGTGACTAAGATTCTCATTTTTGGTTATTGTCCGAGATATAAAGAAGTCTAGAAAGGTGATAAGCAATTTGTTGCAAGACCCAGAAGCATATGAAACCAAAAAATCAACTTTACATTCACTGAAACTGAGCACAACCGTCTGCTGAAGAGTGCTACAAGAAGCTTCGAGGAAAGGAATAAGCTCCAGAAACTTTCAAACATCCTTAGATTTAAATGTAACACCCAGTAGAGTTTGACAGATTTTAAATTCCTCAAAAGACTTCATATATAAGAAGAGAATACCAACACTAACGAAGATGCACAAAAAAAAAGACGAGAGGAGTGGGTGCAGAAGAAGATATAATGGAATGCTGAGAATTTATCAAAAGTCTTCTTTTCAGATGAAAAAAAGTTAGCTTAGATGGACCGGATGAATTTCAGTTCTATTAGCATGACTTAGGAAAAGTGGAAAAAATTTTCAGCAAGCGCCCGTTTAGAAGAGGATCTTTGATGATATGGGGAGCATTTTCTATTAAAGGTAAGGCAATTTTGGTTAAAATGGGGGGAAAGCAAAATGCACAGAAATATACTGAAGTCTTAGAAAAAAGTCTCCTTCCATTCTTCACCAATAATTACCAGAATCATGCAATATTCCTGCAAGATAACGCTGCGATTCACACAGCGAAGTTGACAACCAAATGGCTCCAAGACTACAATAATGCTACTCTGAGTTGGCCTGCAAAGTCTCCTGACCTGAATCCCATCGAAAATCTCTGGGGTATATTAGTAATACAGGTTTATGCTGATGGGAGACGGTTTGAAGATAAAGAAATGCTTTGGCACGCCATTAAGGAATGCTGGGAAGCAATATCCAATGATATGCTCTTAAATATGATTCATTCAATGAATAACCAGTTTGTAGATGTGCTACAAGGTAAAGGAAGTGCATGTAAATATTAATCAGCTTATTTGTTTGTTTTGGAATTATTTTTGCTTTGTAAAATGCAATTTTGGCAACGTGTGCAATCTTTATTTCCACTTTCTGTTCCTATAAAATCCTTTAATTTTGTAATTAATTTTACAAATGCTAAAAGAAATAAAAATATCCTGTACTTTTAGTTTCATTAACTTCCTTTGGTCTCTATTTCACAAATTTTGAATCTGTTAGAAAAGTTATAATGGAATTTGTAGGGGGGGTATCATTATTTCCACCACTAATATCACATTCACTTTTGGACTAATACCCATAATTAAAATACATGGGGTTTTTTTTGGTTTTTTTTTTTTTTTAAATCTGAGCTCATAGAAAGATCAATTCCTTTTGCTGACTGCTTAAGACTATGCACCAGAGATTCAACATATGTTGGTTAGGGTTCAATCCCAAATGAAGTATTTGTGTGACAATATTCGTCTGTGGCGGTGCGTGAGGGGTTAACCAAAAAAAAAAAAAAAATTGAATAGCCAATTATAATTGCCAAGAAGTGTGGAGTTGAAATTCTGGGAAAAAGAATCGAAAATGCAGTGACTGAGTTTGTTTTTTTTTCTTTTGTTGACAATAGCCAAAATTGAAACAAAGAAGTTGACAGGTACGGAAGATTAAGTTGTTTACAGAACTCAGGCAGAAATCGAGAAAGAAAAATATTGTGATTAAAAAGGTGAAAAGAGTAACGATACTAAGATAATTTTCGAGCCTGGAAAAAGTTAATTTTTAAAGGATTTGACAGCACAAAGATTCAGATACGGTGTGACTTGCACTCCAGTTAAAAGGTGGGACTCAGAGCAAACAAAGAAGTCTTTGTCAAGATAAAGAAGGCCACCTGGCATTTGGGGAAATACCTCAGCTAAGGGTTGAGAAAATTATCCAGAATTACTTATCAGTGTTGAAAGGGAATTATTAATTAGCCTGAGGATAGGCCAGTCTTTTCGCCTACGTGGAATTGAAACCAGTTCCATCAAAGGTGACAGTCCAGCATATTTGGGCAAAAAGGGGTTGGACCCTTTCTGATGTCATGAGCCGTAAAATGATAGAAACTATGTTGGTAGGAGGAAAGCTATCCTCCTGTAGTCCTCACTATGAGGGTAGTGAGAGGAACAACTCTGTGGAAGTAGTGAAAAGAGGGTTGGACCCTTTCTGATGACGAAAATTAAAACAAAGACATGAAGGATGTCTAATGAGTTGAAAATGACATTAGGGAGATCACCCCTGCCTCAGTCAGAACCCACCCCAGAATATTGGCAATTATTATATAAACAGGCTGATTTCCGAACTCAGCAGTTGGTGGCAGGAGAGCGAAGCAGTTGGTACCAGACGAAGTAGACGTAGCCGACGAAGACCAGGCAGGGACCAACAGATTGGAATTGTGCTTTGCGCTACCAACTCAGATATCGCCAGTCCGCCGCTGAGATACATTGTCGTTGAGAAAACTTAACCCTCATCGGGCCGCCGCCTTAGACTATTATATGTCACACCCGCAGATTTTTTTTTTTGTCGCCACCTGTAACTTTGAAGTTTTATAAACCCTTTTCTTATCTACTGCAGAAATCGGAGTTATTATTTTTTTTGTTTTTGTTCTGCAATATATGTACCCCTTTGGAGTCCAGTCTTCAGCTGCCAGTAACCCCTCTTCCTTTCAGACAGGGCCATCGGCCTTACTTTTAAAGAATCACAACGTGGGGCAGGGCTGTGCATGGTCACTTTCCCTGGAAGGAACTTTTGATCTGTTTTTCCCCACGCTGTAGCAGAGAGATTGGAGGGAGGCGGACAAGATTGTGGCAAAGATTTACCATAATAGGTATAATCAGCGCTGTGATTGAGGACGGGGTGAAGAGCGTGGTATATTTGAGCTAAAGAAAACAAACAAGTTTCACACTAAATAAATAAAACCTATAATTCAGATGTAAATCAACTGCCATACCTTGTTTTATTTTGATTCATATTTTTGTTCATATTGCTAATAAATTTCCAAATTTTTTTTCATGAATCAAGACTCTAAATCTGTTTTCTTTTGTATTAAACTAATTTTTTCATATTTTTATGTCTACATTTTGAGTTCTTATATTTTTCATAAGTTCAACTTCAACTTCAACTTTATGAAAGGAATCCTAAGCTTATCTATATTTTTTCAAAGAAACTGACTTTCATTTCATTTTTTAAAAATATCAAATGCCCTTTGGGTGAAGAGGGATTGAGAAAATAGCTTAATCTGAAAATGGTCTCCAAAATAAAAATAAAAAATACTTTTTAAGATATTGGAAATATGTGCTGATAATTACTTTTAAACTCTACGGCATATAAACTTTTAAAGACAACGATGTATCACAAACTGTATATATAGTTTTATGTGAGATAGGAAGAATATTTCAAGTGACTTTCAGTCAAAAAACTTTGCCAAAGGTTGCTCGACAATGTACAAAACTTGCACATTATCCAAATTGTCTTTTAAGTGAAGAAAGTCATTATGCTAAGAAAGGTTTGTAATACCTTGTAAAAAAAGAACAAAGGAAGATAATTGCAAAGAAATCTCACAAAGACAATTAGGAATTATTTTTTCTCAACTTTAGAATCCAAAACCTATTTAGTCATCAGGCTATCATGACAAGTAATTCCTCTTTACAACATCTCTCAAGGCAACAACATTTACTTGGTATTGCCCAATATATATATATATATATTTACCAACCCCTCCACTCAGGCAGGATATAACACAAGGTAAAGTAAAAGTAAAGTTAGCAACCTTAATCGAGGGTGACCCAAAGGCTCCCTTTTCAATAGCTACTACACCAAGGTGTAGGAGAGGGCATAACTCTATTCCCTGAATTCCTTCACTTTACTCTTGATCCATACCTTATAATGCTGAATGTTAAGCTAGGTGATATCAAGTACCATTTTTTGAGTCTGGTATGACTCGATCTGGGATTGAACCCAGGTCTCCCGGACCATTGGTGAACACTCTACTCATTAGGCCAAACTTCAGAAACCATCATTTGGCTATTATAAATTTATTTCAGCTGCCGACTCGATAATAAAAACCAACTTCTTCAGATAGCCACCACACAATGGAGAGAAAAATTTTTTACATTTTTTCAAAGGACTCTTATTCCTTCAAATAAAAAGGTTTGGTTTGGTTTCTTTTGTTTAATAACATATCAACCTTTGTAGGTCATTTAATGCCAAAGCCATTCTCCTCGAAGAATAGTAGTGGTACTATTTAACCCATAGCTGGGAGGATAAGGGGGTTCATTCCTTTCCCAAGGGTATTTGCCTGAAAGTGAACATAGTAGTGCAACTGGGGTACGAACTCACTTACTACGATTCCGCAGTCCATTGCTTTAACCATTACATCACGAGGACACCCCACCAAATAAAAAAGGGGTTGGGACAAAAAAGACATGGGTTTGAAGTTAGTGTCAAAAACAGATGTGATGTCATTGACTGGTGTCATGTATCCTTATGTATATAAAAAATATTTACACAATTCATAAAACCTTCAGCAACTAAAATTTTTTTCATTAAATAACGTATTATATTTTAAGAAAAAATCTCTTTGTCTATTAAGAAAAATATGGTAATTAATAACATTACTAATATCAAACTTATCTTGTTTAGTTAAGTTTTTTTTGTATAGGTTTTCTTTAATTTCCATTTAAAATCAAAATCTAGTCTTTGTTTAATTTCTTAAAATTCTTATATTTTAATTCTAAATACTGCCATTCTAATTACCTTTATTATCATTAATATTATAATAATTATCAATAATTTGATTATTCATGATTTAAAGTTACTATTACAGGCTAATTTATCATCATCATCATCATCATTATTATTACTACTACTACTACTACTACAACAACAACAACATTACCAATAAAATCAATAGTAATACTAATACCATTAATCTTATTCTATTATTGTTATCACTATCAATTTTTCTCTTATGAACTTTTTTTATCTGAGTTTAATTCTATTTTTATGGTGGTATTTAATTTAAATTTACAGCAGAACTAATTTCTAGTGGCATAACCATCAAAATTTTTAGCAGGCAGGTAAAAAAAATGCCTCATTTTTTTATACCATATTAATTTGAATTCTGAAATTTTCAAGAAGCTATCTGAAGAAACTGGCTTCTCTTATCGAGTCAGCTGCTGAAATAAATTTGTAATAACCAAATGAGACAGTTTGTTGAGTTTTTTCAATTAATGGTTAGAGTGTTTGCCAATGGTCTGGAAGACCGGGGTTCAATCCCAGGTCGAGTCATACCAAAGACTCAAAAAATTGGTACTTGATGCCGCCTTGCTTAGCACTCAGCACTATAAGGTAAGGATCAAGGGTAAAGTGGAGCAATCCAGGGAATAGAGTAGCGCCCTCCCCTACACCTCAGTGTAGTAGCTATTGAAAGGTGAGCCTTTGGGTCACCCTTGACTATGGTCGCCAACTTGATATAATATATATAAACACATATATATGTCCAAAGCACACAACAAAACCCTAGATATATTTTTTCAGTTCCGGTTCTTAGTAAAGAGTTTTATCAGTCTCAAAATGACTCCTTGAGATGCTGTAGTGTGTATAAGTTTTCATCAAATCTTCATTTTAAAAATTTAGTTTTAAATAAGAATTGGTTGAAAAGCAAATTATCATTTCTAAAAAAAAAGTTACCACTAGTCATAATTTAATTACTATATAGTAATTTAATCCCCCCCCAAAAAAATGTGTGGGGCTTTTGACATAAAATTCATGTGTTATTCAATTTAAATAAGTGTAAAAGTTTTCACCAGACTCAAATTCATTACAAAAATTAACAATTAATTGGGTGTCTTTAGCAATGCTTTGATTTTCTTGGGCATCAATTCAGCCAATCTTTATAAAGTAATTTTTAAGATTAGACCAAGCTTTTATTGTTTCAATGATTAAGAGTTTTACATTAGCTATTTGTCTACCATGAAGACTTTTTTTGATGACCTCACATAAATTCTCGAATTGGTCTAAATCAGCTGGATTGAGAGATATCACTTTCATTCCTTTTGACTGAAACCAACTTTTTCCTTTGCTAGACGCTTAGCAAAGAACATTATCTTGTTAGAACTAAACATCCTCACATCATTACTGATAAAGGATGTTTTACTGTTTGTTAAACCATTATCAGAGGATTTTCAAAACTTAGTCTTTGATAACATTTTCGGCCATTTCCATAAGCCAGCTCAATTTTTGATTCATCAACCCATAAGACTTTTTTCCAGTCTCCAGTTGATCAATTTTCATGATGATGTGCCCTTTGAAATCTTTTCTTCTTCATTGCAGCTATTTAAAACATTTTTTTTTGGGGGGGGGCGTCATCTAACCAATAAATTTGATTAAAATTCACCAATTCTTTGCTTGTTAAATCATGAGTTTTTTTGAGACTTTGAAGAAAGATACAAAGCATTGATTTTGTAAGCTTTTGAGGCCTTCCAGAAGCTTCTTTTTTTTGCGGTATGATAAATCCAGTGTCTCCCCTTCTTGACCAAGTCTGTTACTGTTTGACATGTAAAATTGACCTTCAATACAATTTCTTTAGACTTCCTACCACTTTGGTGGTAGCAAATTACAACAGAATGAATTTCTATTAGTATTGCCATCAAAATTTTTAACAGACAGGTAAAAAACAGCTTTGCTTTTTATACCAAATTAATTTGAATTCTAGAATTTTCAAGAAGCTTCTAAAATGTTCTAGAAAAACTTAGAAAATTTCAGAAACCAGTTTAAATTAGTTAATTTTTCTTGTAAAGAATCTCTTAAAATATTTGATTAGTAATATTTTCTTTCAAAAGAAATGTAAAAATAATAAACATGAAATGTTTAAAACTTACTCACTTCTTATTTTACATGTTTTAATCATTAAAAGATGTAAAAAAATGAATTCTTATGATACCAATTAATTTCTATCTTAAATGTTTGTCTTATTTTAAACACAAGCAAATATTTATTAATTTTGGTTGCATAAATATAGAAATAACTAATCATGCCCTGTTAGCTGAGGCTGTAGAATATGCAGACTAAAACCTCTGCTGAAGGGTAAGATCCTCTCTCTAATTAGGCTCCCTTTTGGTTGTGAGTGGCGACCTGTAATGCTTGAAAACAGGATCCTGGTAACTGAACAGTCTATGACCCAGCAGTTAAAATGGTCATGTGACTTACAACATTCCACTTTGGCCCTTAGTGAACTTGATGGATGGTTGAAGAGGCCCAATCCAATCATTCAACTCGTCATATACATAGCACCTGTAGGATTATTCTGACTATATTCTTCAAATTTATGAGGCAAGTGCCAAACTCTTTTTATCTTAAAAGTGCTAAAAGGAAGTGGTTCAGTTAACAATACTTGAAACCAATTGACTTTGTACAAAGAAAATGATTAATATTAAATAGAATTGTTAGTGTTGGATAACAATATTTGAAACCATTTTACTGTGTAGAAATAAATTATCTCTGGCTCATTTAAAAATGATGTTACCTACAAACTATTCACTTATAAATCATATATATAGGATTTGGCATTAAATAACCCACAAGGGTTGATATTGTTATGGTGACCTATCAACACGATAATGAACTCTTCCTCCTTCATAAATACTAGCCCTATTCACTCTCAGAGAAACTTCCTCCCAGCAGTAGACACAGGTGGAATGATTTTGCACATGTGCACCCCTCCTCTTAGTGGGTTTTGTTTGCGTTATCATTTGCATCTCCCAAGTCCAAGCACTAGCCTGTCCTTATTTTTCTTCTTTTTCTCAAGTTTCAGCCACAGTTTTGCATCAGATCCTCCTTCTCAGTCTCCAGCAACAATAGCCTTATTTTCCATCCAGCCAACATCTCTCCTCCTAGTTGCCTCAAGCAACTATGAAGATACCATCACATCACAAAAAGATCTATTTGGTAATGACCTGAAAGCCCTCCCGAAGAAGCCAGAAGAGCTGGTAGCTGGACCATCAACATCATCTTCAAAATGGCCATCACTACTGGCTTCACAAGTGACAAAAGAATCTCCAGCCAGCTCTATCCCATTAGGACAAAGACCACCAGTAAGTCCAGCTAAAAGAAATCACCTGAAGACCACAAAAAGAACAGAGTCAGAAAGCACACTCCGTACATAACCGAGTTAGTTGCGACTGTTGAACCGAAGACACTGTACTTTATTATATCAGGCCTAAGGACCAGGAGATTGGCAGGTTTAAAGAAGGAGACTTTCAAGGAGCTGCTGAAATCTACAGGTATCCCATGCCAGCAATTTTGCCATTGTATTTTCGCCACATGGGATGTCCTGCTGTCCTTGGAAGAGCTGGCTGGCAGTAACATCTCAACAAAATACTGCTGGCTTCATCTGGAATATGAAGGAAAAAGACAGATTAAAGTAACTGTGTGCAATGTCCCATTGCAATTAAATGGAGACGTCTTCGCTGCCTATTTGAGCACGTATGGCAGCGTAGAAGAAACTACATCAATAAGATCAGCAGATGGGATGGCACATGGAGACTATGCATAGATAGGGAGAGCTTCCAGGCCATCCCGCACATCCCAACCCACAAGGACCAGCAGATAATCGTGATCATCTATAAACAACTATAAACAACAGTAACAACAACAACAAAACTATCAGTATTAAAACCACCCTGGAACCTGAAGACCATCCAAACAATCCTGAAGAAGGATGGACCCAAGTTACCAGAAGAAAGAAAGCACAAAAACAAGAAATCCACAAAACAATAGAATCGACAGTAGAACCGAAGCAGCAGCAAAAGCAACAACAACAGAAACAAGAACAGAAAAGGAGCCAGCAGCAACACCAACACCAACTGAATTATCAATGACCAAACAACCTCCATCACCGGACAAAAAAAAAAAAAAAAGCATAGAGGGAGAACAATGTGAGGAGATGGAAATAACAGTCAACCTCAAAAGAAGGAAAGATAGCAGGGAAAATCAGGCCAAGAAACTATGTACCCCCCCCCGATAGAACCACAAGATGCATGACAGGAACCCCCAGCAAAATTTCCATTTTCACCACAACAAGCAACCACTCACCACTCTCCCTTAAAAGAATTCCCCACAAAAGAAACCCCTCAAAATCATCCCTCACCACCCCGATACAAACAACCTTCACCTTAACACAATTCAAAGGTAATTCCTTTCTCCCCAACTCTCTCTCTTCTCTCTCTCTCTCTCTCTCTCTCTTCTCTCTCTCCCTTGCCAGGCTTTTCTTCCAATCACAGTCTTTAAATAGACCAGACCCCCTCCAAAACCCGGAAAACCCATCACAGATCCAAATCTGCCTCAACAGATGAGGAACACCCCCGAGAAACTGACAGTGATAACTTTGTGCTCAGTGGAGACTGTACACATTCCAACTGACTTTCAGCTTCGCAAGACATTAAAGCCCCTTCTGACCTTCCAGAAAGTTCAAAACAAAGACATTTCGAATCCATGTTTGTCCCGGAGTGCACCCATGGAGACCACCTTTGTTCACTCGGCTGGGACCCGCACGAGGGGTGTGTGGCGTCTCATCGAGAAGGCCACTCGGGCGGATATAAGGTTGGCGGAAATGGAACACCCCTCTCTTAAAGATTCATTATCATATTGTTTGGGCAGGGTCCCGATTTTTGTTCACCCTTGTTTTTATAGAGCATTAAAGTTGAAGTACCCCCTAGATGTCGGAGGCGTGTCTAGAGATGGCTGAGTCACAACTGAACTCGGTACTGGATCCCTGAGACACGCTGTCGGCGTCCTCACCCCCGAGGATTTGCGAGCCGTAGTCGACAGTAAGTGAGGTAAGTGGGTGTGATAACTCTAAACTTTTCCCCATTGAATGCGAAGGGACAGAGGGATCCAAGTAAATATGCGCGCTTGCTTAGTGAACTCTCGAAACTCAGTGTGAATGTTGCTGTATTGCTAGAGACTCACTTCACTTGCGCTGCAGACTGTCGGGTGCTGGAAGATGACTATGTCGTCCTTTCAGCATACAGCCGCCACAGTAGCGTTGGGGTCACTTTCCTAATTAGACACAGCCTTAATGCTGATGTAAATCTTGTTCTTGTAGATGACAGGGACCGGCTGATTGTGGCCGATGTTGGCGTTAAAAGTTTTGAGTGGTCGCGGTTTATGTGCCCAATATCACTGCAGAGAGGGTTTCCTATTTTCGGCGGTTAGCGCCGTTCCATAAGGATCCAAAACGGATAGTTTTAGTAGGTTTTTGGAATGTAATCCTTGATCCCAAGATAGGGTCGGGAGTGGAGCTAGACTTGATGGTGCATCACGACTTGGTCAAAGGTTTTCGTCTGAATCACCCAGAGAGAGAGAGACGTGGACGTGGTTAGATCCTATCAGAACAGAGTGTTAGAAGAGCTGACACTGAATTTGTTACGTGTCCTACGATCCACTGTGTAGTTCAGACTGACCATAGGCTTGTTAAGGTTAGCCTGCAGTTAGCTGATAGGCTCAGTCTAGCCGGCTACTGGAAGTTCAACACCTCCTTACTGGAGATACAGGACTTCCGGGACCTGCTGGAATCCCTAGTTCAGCGGGCATTAGTGGGGGTGGTTACCGGGAATAAGTGGTGGGGATCTCTTAAACATAGAATTAGAGATTTCGCCATTAAATACGGTCGCCAGTTCAACGACCGAGGTGGTAAAATCTTTAGAAGATAAGCTTTCCCGGGCGGTGGAAGTGGGGGTGTCCCTAGCCGCAGATTTAGCTTGACGGGACCTTAAGCGAGAGGTTAGCAAGCGCTGCAAGGGATACGTACTTAGATCTGGGTTAAAAAGAGTTCCCAATGAAGCCGTGAAATGCAACGCACTCGCGCTTGAGGAAGAAGTACGAAGGTTCCTCTTTCGGTATATCGAATCGGTCAAGTTCCTGGACGGGCACATGCTCGGTTCGAATTGTGAGATGTGTGACGCCTTTCGAGCGCACCTCCGTTATCATTTTGCTCGCTGTCCTGACCTCCCGGTTCAGAATTTTCGTAGCTCTTTGGCCAACTTCCCCCACCTTCGGTAGGCTGAAGCGTCTAGCTGTGAGGGTTTGGTTACTGAATGCGAAGTCCGTGATACGTTGAAGCTGGTCGGCCTCAACAAATCATCAAGACTTGACGGTTTACCTTACGAAGTGTACTTGAGGCTGCCACACATGTTTGTGCCTATTTTAATGGGTATGTTCAACCATTGGTTCGCCCAGGGAGCCATCCCTAGTAGCGTTCCCCTTGATCCTATACCGCTTGTCTGTGCTTCCTCTACTTAAGAATCATTGGGTAGCGTTTCAATGATCCCTCTCTAAAGTAATTTCAAGAGGTCGAAGCTGATGGTCCTTAGATAGGTCTATTGTCAATGTCCGCGTAATGAGGGTCTTGGTATGCTTCGCAACCCCTCGGGGATTGGCTCTGCTGGTTGATGGAGGAGGTTCACTCGCATTAAAATTAATGACTTGCATGGAACGCGTTGGCGCCTTTTCGGCCTGAATTACAAAGCGAGCCTGGCAGATTGTCTTCGCTGTGGCAGGGGTTTAGAAGATACAGCTGAGCACGCCTTCTACTGCTGCGAGCGAGTTTGTCCGTTTTGGAATCATGTCGGAGAGTGGACGGCCCGCATCGAACCCAAGCAGCTCGTGCTGCTCGAGGTTGGTTACGTCGTAGACAACGTTTTACCTCAGTTTCAGGGTGAGAGGCGTGTGATGCTTCTCGCAATCCTAGCTGTAGCTAGAATGGTGATTTGGGCGATGCGAAAAAAGGGATTGTATAACGGTGCAAACTGTTCTCATCGTCATCTGATTTTGTTCTTTAGGCATCAGCTTAGGGTCAAAATTAGATGCGATAGAAAACGCTTGGATCTCATAATATTCAACAGAAGGTGGGTGCATGCAGCGAGCCCGGTCGTACAAAAAGGGGGGAAACGTTGGAGTCATCCTTCCCTCCTCTTCCTACGCATGGCGACTACGGACCAGGTCCTTCGGGACCCCATTCCCAGTAAGTAGGATTGCTTGTCTCCTTTTCTCCTTAGTTAACAGTATGTTGTGAATCATTATCCCCATTATCTAGTCTTCAAGATCTTCCCTGCCCCATTCTTTATTATCCCTTAACCCTTGATTCAGCCCCATTTTTGAGAAGATCTTGGAATTTATAATTATATTCTCATTTCTGTAATCCGTATAAATTTCCTGCGCCGCGCCCTACGTTTCTTTTATCCCATTAGCCTAGTCCCCCCTCTCCCACTAGGGAAAATCCGTCTTGTTTTCGGTCCCCTCGGAAACCGGAAAACAGTCGGCCTCCAGATTTTAGATGGGAGTATGGGAGGGTAACTAAACGGGTTTTTCTTTGTTTCTATTTTATTTTTTTTCTTGTGGTTTTTCTTCCATCCCCATCATTTTCACAAATAGTAAATATATCATTTTTGTAAATAAAATTCATGGATTCTTCATCCGGGGTTTTTAAGTAGGGCCATTTCTCACAGAGTAAATGCTGTATTTTGGTGGGAGCAGCATGCTTGGTGAAGGATGAATGCCCAATTGTACTGTATGAATGGGTCAGCGAATATGGCTAGCTAGGGACCTTTAGATATATTAGTCCAGGACGACTGCTTCCTCTCCCCCACAAAAAAGCTTGGGGCCTTGTTGTTGTACTTCCTACATAATGCATTCGTCCTCCTCTATAAGTTCACGTCAACGAGAGCATCAGACGGAGTTCACCAATCAGCGTGATTGGTGCGCCTCTCCAGTTGTTGGGTCACACTTCAGTCGGCCGTGTTGTGTACTGCGCGGTTCCGGTCGAGTGTGCTTCATCACTGGACATATATCTGGCCTCAGGGCGCCGTCCCCACCAGGCTTTAACCCCTTTCAGAGAGGTTAGGTTCATCGCTTGCCGCCTGAGGCGTCTCTTTTAAGGGGAATGCCGACAGGGTCCGAGGCATTTTTAGGACTGTCGGATGCATCTGGGCTACGGCCCTGCGACCGGACCCACTTAAAAAACGGCCTTGTGCCACACTTGTACGCTTGATGGGGCGTATAACAAATACCAGTTCACCAATCACCTTGATTGGTGCGCCTCTTCAGTTGTTGGGTCACAGTTCGACCAGCCGTGTTGTGCGCTGCACGGTTCTGGTCGGGTATGCCTCATCATTGCACATACCTCTGGCCTGGGGGGGGCTCAGGCTTTAACCCTCTTTGGAGGGGTTCGGTTTATCGCCTGGTACCTGAGGCGCGTCTCTTTAGGGAAATGCTGACGGGGCCCGAGGTATTTTTTGAAATGCTGAGCGTGTGTGGGCTAGGCCCTGCGCTCGGACCCATCTTAAAAAGGCCTTGTGCCATACTCGTCCGGTTGGTAGGACGGAGGACAAATACAGTGCACCAATCAGCGTGACACAATCACGTGTGATACCATTTGTGTTTCTATCAACTAACTACTGTTTAACCAGGTTCACCTGTATTGGTTTCTGTTACTTGAATAATTTTTTTTTCTATCAACCCTTTTTGTGTTCCCCATGTCTTTCTTTGGTCAACATCACAACACTTGTGCTCCCAAAATTGTAATCTTTGCTATTTTGGAAATAAAGAGACTTCCTCCCAGCAGTCGAACCCGACAGTTTTCGGACGGACACTTCTACCGGCTGTATTGACACTCTTATTTTCTATATATGTTCTGTTCTTCAATACACTTGTTCCACCTACTTTCTCTTCTTCCGTGTCTTCTTTCTGGCCCCTAATAGTCTACAACAACTTGGCGACAAAGGATTTGCAAGGACCACCGGGATTAAAAAAAGAACTCTCCCAAAACACTGGCAAACAAGTTTTCATTAAAGAACTAACGTGAAAAGCCAGCCATGCCCAAATAATTGGCGAACGAGGCTTCGTACGACCACGAAAAGATCACCAGAGAAAAAATCCTCACCAAACGAGAATTCTACCAATTCTGTTTACAACACAAAATTTTGGGGAAAAAGGGACTATGTGGTAATTGCCAATTTATTCTAACAGTTGACGTATGAAGAATAGTTTGTATTTTTTTTTTTTTTTTGTCACACTCTTTTCATTTGAAAAGCATCTGACAAAACCAGAAAAGTAAAACCGAAAAAAAAAAGTGTTACTACCGTACATCGATCTGGAACTCAAGACTCCAAGTTACGAGAATCTGTTTCTTTTTCTAATGAAAAGGAAATTCTCGCTAAACCATTTTTACGACAATAGTTTTGTGTTTTATTCACCTTGAATAAAATCACTCGTATTTTTTTCTGCTGTCTCGGGTAAGGAAAATTCAAGGTTTTTTCTTTTATTTACAAAAAAAAAAAAAGAAGTTTTCCTTTACGTTAAATGGCATATTTTTCGGTTCTTCTTTCATAAAAGACTCACTTATCATGGCGGATTTCAAAAGTATTTTATTAGATCTGGTAAAGTACCAGAATGCACAGCAATTGCAGGTCCAAGAAAGAATGGAAGAGAGAAGTAGCAAAACAACTGCTCACTCAACAGGAAAAATCTAAAAATTACTTCTGCAAACTGAGAAGGAAAATCAAGAGAGACAACTCGAATTTCAAAAGCAAGATTGTTGCGGAGCTGATAAGCACGTTGACACCGCAAATGATTTAAGTTAAGCATGCAAGTAATGACAGCCAAAAGACAATGAAAGGAAACAAAGACGAGGTAACAAATATAACAAAGATGACAATTTATTGTTGTATTTACTAGTGCGTGTGTAAAGTTCGTGGTAGTTGTAATTGTGTCTTCAGCTAGATGGGTGATGTTGGTAGCTGGTATGGTCGAGTCGAAGAGAAGCAGCTGGACGATCGTTGCGGGTAGCTGAGGTCGGTCGAGGTTGGTAAATCGATGTCCCGGTTGGGTTCACCGGGGATGTGTCGATGTGGTTGCTAGCCCGAACGGCGAGTCGTACGTGGGCTAGGTGCTGCAATCCTGGGGCAGTCCGTACAGCGTGTCGTACGTGGACTGGATGCTGCATTGCTGGAGCGTGTCGTGGTCGAAGTCGGTGTTGGCAGCTTGGTCGCGTAGAGTCGAACGAGCGTGGTGACTAAGACTTAACTGTATCTTAGTACTACGGACCAAGTCAATGGACGGGGGAACCGTGGCTGAGGTTTGCCGGGCCTTAGCACATACGAAGTCGAGCGAACGAGTCGGTGAAGCTAGGGCTTTGTCGTGCCCCTAACTGTGCGGATGTATCGGAAGCGATAGCTATGGCTTTGCCGTGCCAAAGCTGTGCGGTCGTATCGGAACGGTAGCTATGACTTTGCCGAGCCAAAGCTGTACGACGTGTCGTATACGGTAGCTATGGCTTTGCCTTGCCATGGTTAAGACCGGATGGTCTTAGAGTCCTCTTCATGTTTGCCTCCGATGAGTCAGTAAGGACCGTCAGAGATACTCCAACCCGCAGAAAGTGAGCTCTAATGGTCCTTAAATGGACCTTTTGTGCATATCTATGTAATGGAAAGGCGAATGCAACCACGAGATGTAGGATTCAGCCTTATGGAGCCTCACTTTAAGGGTAGCCCCTGAGAACGTCGTGAGACCTCTGTATTTATAATATGTCCTACCAACCTATGAATGTAGCACAAGGCCGTTTTTAAGGTGGGTCCGGTCTCAGGGCCGAAGCCCACACGCGTCCGGCAAGGCCAAAAAAACCTTCGGCCCCGTCAGCATTCCCCTTATTAGTGGCGCCAGGCAATAAACCCAACCCTCTCGAAGGGGATAAAAGCATGTGGATATGGCCCCCTGAGGCCGGAGGAACTCTCCAATGCCGAGGCACACCCGGCAGAACCGCCCAAAGGTACGACGGCCTACCGAATGCGACCCAACAACTGGAGAGCGATATTTGCCAATGTCTCCCAGCAGACAAGGCGTGACACAAGGTCAAAAGCCAGAAGGCCTATTAAAGTCGGGATAAAGGGGAAGGAAAGGTCGGGAACGAGCCAAGGCTCGAACCCTGCTAATCTGTGCAGCTCATTGACCCACTAAGTGCAATGTGGGTCTTATAAGGCAAGCAGTTTCACGAACCCAAATGTGGGTCCGGGCATGGACGCTGGGTTATAGATTGAACTAGACAGCAAGGTCTAATGCTATACATATAGGACAAAGGAGTCAATGTTGCAGCTCGCCCACCCGGGAGCCTTAGGGCTTCAAGTCTGCCATTGTTCCTTTGCGGAGCCCGAACGGGCACCTAAGAGCCTCAGAAAATGAACTAAACAACTGGAGAGAAAAGATCAAAACGACCTCTAAAGAACGTTCACCACCGAAGTCTTGTTTATATAAAGGGAACGCGACACCACTCTGCTGAACCACGTAAATAGAAAGTTCTGTAAAAAATGGGCGTAGAAATAAAGTCCTTCTTTTGCCTGATAATGGCTACCGAAGATAATTAATTCCCTTTTTATAGAGTTATTTTTGGCAGATGTGTTCTGTAAATGTTGTTAGATGTAATTTATTCCCTTTTCTTAGCTATTACGGCAGGTCAGGGTCGAAAAAGGCTTCGTCATTTCCGGCCGTACCCGGATATGTTTGCGAGCAGGTCGCGACAAGTTTAAGAACTAACAAACCGTAGCAGTCCGATCGAAAACGAATTTTCTTTTTCGCAAAACGCCATTTGGAGTGCGATAGAGAATTTTTATACTCCCCCGAGGAAGACGAACCTTTACATTATATTTTAGGAGATATGAGGACTTACAGATTGTGAAAATTGGAGTGACTCGAAAAAAGTTTGTCTTCTTCTGAGGAAACTTGGCACAATTGAACACACAAAATTCCTAAATTACATTCTGCCCCGAAAGGCTAGCGAATTGACATTCGCCGAAGCAGTGGAATTACTCGTGGAACTCTTCAATCCAAAGACAATCTCTCTCTTTTTCATAAGCGATGGAGGTGTCTTAATCTAACTGGGAAGGAAAGGGGAAGATTATACGACTTTTGCATCAGTAGTAAACAAGCACTGCGATGATTTTAGACTTGCGGAACTAAGTGCGGATAACTATGTAGCGGAAGAAAATTTCGTATTTTGGTTTGGCGCGTAACTTAATTCGACGTATAATTTAACCCAATCAGCATGACTTATCCTATTCATCCGTACCTCCTTTCCGGGCTGCAGAAATTGGGTAAGCTGCCAAACACACTCTCTTTGGTTGAACAACTCCGTCTCACTGGCGGTTCTACAATAGCAGCAGCAGCAGCAGCATGGACACATGAGGGAACCTATCTAATTTATGGATTCCTTGCGTCTATCTCAGACCAAGGAATCCCAGTTGAATATGAATTAGATACATTCAATACGCCACACACAGGAACAACTTTATGTCACCCCCAAAATTGACTATGTCGATGCGATGCCTAATCTCGCTCCGGCATCTAGCTTTCATTTCACCTCTGAGCAACCTTAATGGAGACACGCACGCCTCTCCCCAAAACCACCAGACACACAAACTCACGGTGACTCCAAAGTTTATTTCCTCCAACGGCAAACAAGACTTTCGCTAAACTACGGCGAACACTATCCCTCGCACGTCCGACGATACGCGCTGTCTTCTCAACTCTATCATATCTCCATCTCGTCTCTTTACATCTTTCCTTTTCCACGAGGCTTGCAGCACAAACACAAACTAAATATTCCATGCTGCCAATAAAACCTTTATGTAAAAGCTAACGGCATCTTCGTCTTCTTACTCCTCCACCTTCTCACCTTTATTTACTTTATCACAAACTTTGCGAGGAAACAACTCAACGTCAACACACACACACGCACGTTACAACTGTTCCTCGCTAAAAACAAAAAAACAAACAATGATATTTCACGCTAAAACTACAAATGCTTGATATTCGTGCAAAGGCTAGTTTTAACAAAAGATGCCGAAATTAGGCGAAGAATACAAAAAAAAAAAAAAAGAAAAAATTGGAAAACGAGCGGAATATAACATTACAGCAGATTGCTGAAGACTGTCAAAGATACGTAAGAGTAAAGCAGCCTTTTAAAAACATTGAAGAATCGAGAATTGCTCGTCACGTTAGAAAAATACGCTACAAAAAGAAACAAAGTCTCTCACTAAAACTAATGAAACAAAGAAAAAGCAAAATAATTTGCCCCATAACCCATGTTCTGGATATGGGGCCCTACACTGACACAAAGATTGTACTTTCCGGTATCAGAAGTGCTTCATATGTAACCGAGTCGGACACAAAAGTTCGTATTGCCGAACTAAGAATAAAACCAATAGTTACATAAAAAAATACAAAGTCAGACAAACTAGTCGGTGATAATAACAGGAAATTCGTGCACGTAAAAATGTTAGCGAAAAGTGTGAAATTTCAAATAGACTTGGGTTCTGATTTGGCGCTTATAAAATTGCAGACATGGAAAAAATTGGGTAAGCCTACCATGATAAAATCTAGCAACATCAGTAACAGGGGAAAAAATTAAATTCGAGGGAGAATTAATTATTGATACAACGTTCAACGGGAAGACTCTTAAATTAAAATTGTTAGTATTTTTCCACGACGAACAATCTATTTGGCACTGACTGGATGACACAATTCCAACTTTGGGATTTGCTTGTAACCTCATACTGCCAAAAAAATTGAAAATTTGGATGCTGAAGCTGAAAAAATAAAAGAAGAAACTGAAGGAAGCTTATCAAGAAATTGGAAAGTAGGTTCGAAAGGTGTACCAATATCATGGTAGAATTTGAGCTACAAGACGACATCCAGCCAGTGTTCAAAAAGAAGTGAAATGTGCTCTTTGCCTCGTTGGAACAAATCAAAGAGGAATTTGACAGATTAGTAAAAACTGGAGTTCTATGAAAGCTAGAGTACAGTAAATGGTCAGCACCAACGGTCTATATAAGAAAGAAATCTAAAGAGATATGTATTTGCGCTGATTTTTCTACAGGATTAAATGCTGCTCTGAAGGACTGTCATTACCCTCTTCCTAGTCCAGAAGACATATTTGCGAAGTTAAATGGTGAGAAATTTTTCTCGAAAGTTGACTTTAGCGACGCTTATTTACAAATTCCCGTTTAAGAGGAGAGTTCGAAGCTACTGTGCATAAATACGCACTGCGGACTATATAAATTTGAACGTTACCGTTCGTGTCTTGGTAGCGCCAGGAATTTTTCAGCAAGTGATGGATACAATGCTAAGTGGCATTGACTTCTCAGTCGCTTATTTCGATGACATTCTGATAAATAGTAAAAACGTAGTCAAACATAAGGATCACCTCCACAAAGTTTTTGCTAAGATACAAGACTACGGTTTCAAAATTAAAGAGACCAAATGTAATTTTTCACGGAAAAAATCAAAAACCTAAGACACATAAATGACAAGGATGGCAGGAGACCAGATACCGAATTAATTAAAGACATGCTGGTGCCCGGTAACATCGCTTCGTCGCAGAGCTTCCTTGGACTAGCAAATTATTACCAGGTATTCATACAAAACATGCATGATTTGCGTACCCACCCCCAATGAGTTATTAAAGAAAGACAAGCCTTGGGATTGGACAGCGGAATGCCAAGAGGCATTTGAAAAAATAGAGAAAACACTAACGTCAGACTTATTTCTCACACATTACAACCCGGACTTGGAAATCAAAGTAGCCAGCGACGCTAGCTCGTATGGTGTAGGGGCATGCATTCTCCATAAAATGACAGATGGGACATTAAAAGCAATAGCTCACGCGTCGAGAGCCTTGCTTCCTGCAGAAAAAAAATTATTCGCAAATCAAAAAAGAGGTTCTTGGGATTATATTTGCAGTCTCAAAGTTCCACCGCTATATTTATAGTCGACACTTCACTCTACAAACAGACCACAAGACACTACTCACCATTTTTGGCTCAAAAAAGATCTTCCTACGCATACAGACAACAGACTGCAGAGATGGGGTACTATCTTGTTAAATTACGACTTCAAAATGGAGTACCTACCATCGAAAAAATTCGGCCATGTGGACAGATTATCAAGACTAATTCCCAAGTACAAAGAATCACTGGAAGATACAGTGATCGCCTCCCTTCAATCTGAAGGAGAATTAAAAACTACTCTTTGTAATACAGTAAGGGAACTTCCAGTGACGCTTGAATAAATAAAACAAGAGGATCTCTGCGATGACTATATCAACCAAATAAAAGCGAAAATTTTTTTAAAGAACCAGTGAACTACGAATATCTTTTCTATATGCGACGAGGTGTTAATATACAGGGAACGCGTCGTGATTCCATCAACACTCCAGAAGTGTATCTTGAAAGATTTCCACGCTGACCACCCAAGGAGTACTAGAATGAAAAGTTTGATGCGTAGCTATGTCCAAATACGGACAAAGATTTAGAAAACGCTGTCAAATCATGTAAAGGCTGTGCCCTTGCAGCCAAGACACCTCCTATTAAATTCAATCCCTAGCCAAAAATGAATCTGCCATAGTCTAGAATTCACATTGATTTTGCCGGCTGTCTTGAAGGATATTACTACCTCATTGTAGTCAACAGTTTCTCGAAGTGGCCCGAAGTACACAGATGCAAAAACCTAACTTCAGAAATTTCGATAAAATTTCTACATGAGCTGTTCGCCAAATTCGGAGTAGTGGACACCTTTGTGTCCGATTATGGAAGTTTAGCGAAAAGGGAATATTTGTTATTGTTAGCGAGGTAGAGTTGTAACGTGCGCGTGTGTGTTTACGTTGTGTTGTTTCCTCGCTAAGTTTTAAAGGTCCCTCGCTAATTGTTGTTAGTTATATAAAGGAGAAGGTTCAAGATATCGAAGTCGCAATGTTTTTAGGAATAGTTTTTATTTGGAGCATGGAATATTTAGTTTGCTTTTGTGCTGCAAGCCTCGTGGGAAAGGAAAGATGTAATAAGATGAAATGTAGTTATGAGAAAGTTGAGAAGGCAGCGTGTGTTGTTGGACGTGCGAGGGAAGTATGTTCGCCGTAGTTTAGCGAAAGTCTTGTTTGCCGTTGAAGGAAATAAACCTTGGAGTCACCGTGAGTTTGTGTTTCTGGTTATTTCGGGGAGAAGCGTGTGGTCTCGTGAATATGTGGCCCAGAGGTGAAACAGGAGCTAGGTGTCGGACCGAATTCGGCATCGCATCGACATAGTCAATTTTGGGGGTGACATAAAGTTGTTCCTGTGTGTGGCGTATTGAATGTATCTAATTCATATTCAACTGGGATTCCTTGGTCTGAGATAGACGCAAGGAATCCATAAATTAGATAGGTTCCTTCATGTGTCCATGCTGCTGCTGCTGCTGCTATTGAAGAACTGCCAGTGAGAAGTCTGCACTGGACAGCGTTGTTCAGCCAAGGAGATTGTGTTTGGCAGCTTACCCAATTTCTGCAGCCCGGAAAGGAGATTCGGTTGAATAGGATAACTCATCCTGATTGGGTGAAATTATGCATTGAATTAAATTGTGTGCCAAACCAAGATTCCTTCTGCTACAGAAGTCATTTTACGTCTGGAGAATTGAGAAACTTCTGTGAAACATACTAGATCGAACATATCACAACCCCTCCGTACCATTCAAGATCTAACGGAGGGTTGAAAGATTTGTGGATACTTTGAAGAAAGCTTTGAAAAAAGTTAGGGCTACACCAACTGAAAGAGCCCCCCAACAATTTTTCAAGTATACAGGATTACACCTAATAACAAAACACCAGCCTCACAATCTCCAACCGAGGTGATGTTTGCACGTCGGATACGGTCCGTTTACGACAACATACTCCCGAAACAGACGAAGCCTGGAAGAACATACCCCCATAATGATATAATCCCAGAGATAAAGTCTTTTTCAGAATCTTCAAAGACAACAAATCTTTTTGGGAGATGGGAACGATCGAAAAAAGAGTTGAGAACATAATATATATTATAAAGGGTCCACAATTTACTCATAAAAGAGATCTCAACCAACTTAGGAAACACCTACCAGATGAGGTTGATAGCAGGCCTCCTGAGGAAACAGTTATGGATGTCATATACGACACTTTTGATGTTCCAACCCCTCTTGCGGCTCCCAAAATGCGCCGTTCTAAGAGAAAAAGGAAAGCAACTGATTTAATAGTTGTCAACCCAAAACGTAAAAGGTAGTGAGACCAAAAACAAATAAAGATTTTTCAAAGCCTTGACAAGTAAGTCAAACAGAGGAATACCACGGAGAAAAAAACAATACAAAAGCAAACAAAACTTTTTCTTCAGACTCCTCTGGAGTTAAGACTTAGAAGTTGGGTGTTATGATGATCTACCTAGACAATAATGAACTCTTCCTCCTTCATAAATTCTAAACCTATTCACTCTCAGAGAGACTTCCTCCCAGCAGAGTGGAGCATATGCATTACTCTTCTGGAGGCGCTGGGTTGGGACACACTTCGGTCAACCATGTTGGTCGGTACCCAGATTTGGTCGGGTGTGTTCTGGTTCCAGTGGCAGTTGATCAAGGTGCGCCTTGACCGGGATCCTCAAGCCTGTTCACCCAGGCACTAACTCTCCTTGGAGGGGCTAGGTTTATCGCCTGGTGCCTGAGGTGTCCGTTTTTAGGTTAATGCTGACGGGGCCCAAGGCATTTTTGGAGCCACCAGACATGTTTGGGCTATAGCCCTGCACGCGGACCCACCAAAAAAAAGGCCTTGTGCCAAACTTGTCCGGTTGGTGGAATGTACGACAAATACTGACTTCCTCCCAGTGAGAACCGGGACATGTTTCGGTCAGCTGTGTTTGTCAGTACATGGATCTGGTCAGGTGTGTCCTGGTCCCACAGGCAGTTGGTCAAGGCCGTCTGACATAGATTCCGGTAGGCCGGCATTCATGTCGGACGTACCAAGACCAGCATCCTCAAGCCTCAGGGGGCCATTCCCCCAGGCTCTAACTCTCCTTGGAGAGGCTAGGTTTATTGCCTGGTGCCTGAGGCATCCCTTCTTAGAGGAATGCTGATGGAGCCTGCAGCATTTTTAGAGCCACCGGGCATGTCTGGGTTACAGCACTGTGTTTGGACCCACCTAAAAAAGGCCTGGTACCACATTCGTCCGGTTGGTGGGACAAATGACAAATACCGACTTCCTCCCAGCAGTCGAACCAGACAGTTTTTGGACAGACACTTCAACTTGCTGTACTAAAACTTATTTTGCATATATGTTCTGTTTATCAATACACTTGTTCCATTTACTTTCTCTTCTTCTGTGTCTTCTTTCTGACCCCCCAACAGGCAACAACAGATGATATGCCATAAAACACCTAAACCATACCAATCCATTTTGAATTGTTATAATTTTTTCACCATTAAACTTCTACATGTGATTGAAATTCCTCGCCTGGCTAAAGTTCTTTGTCTAAGATTTCCAATTTTTTCCCAGGGAGCTAAATGCTCCATGTTTGAGAATCATTCGTATATCAAATATATGTTTATCCATCCAAGACTTCTACTTGGATAAGAATGTAGTATCTGTGCAGCCTGTGTAGGATCAAAGTGTTGTTCCCTGGTACTTTTGCCAAGGATCAGATTGTAGTATCTGCACCCATAGAAATTTGAATCACCAAAGAAATAAACATCTACATATTTATAAACATGTTTTTCTTGTTTTTGAGGAAATATTAAATTTTAGATTCTTCAGAATAATTGTTTTCATGTGCATATATTCACATTTTTGTTCCATATTTGGTGTTAAATTTGTATATCAATTTCATTTTAAAAAAATGTAATTTTTAAAATAATCATGGGATCTGATACTACACTCTGATTCTAAGCTGAAGTGCTGATCCATGCAAAAATAATCCTGTCAGATTTTGGGAGGGAACTATACTAGTGTAAATGCACTCACACACACACAATGACAAATAAGATGCAAAACATTCTGGTTTCATAAAATATTTCTTAAACAAACAAGATTTAATTCATTTAAATTAATGTTAATATTTTTCTATTCCATATTTTCCTCTGCATTGCAAAATGTGCTAACTCCAAAATTTTTGCCAGCAGCAGTGAGTGTATATATATATATATATATATATATGTATATATACATGTGTGTGCACGCGTGTGTGTGTGTGTGTGTGGTTGGGCAGAAGTCTTTCATTTAAGCATGTTTGATTAAATAATAAAGACACATTTTGCCTTTATAATTTTATCAAGATTCTTTCAAGTGTCCTGATAAGTGTCTTGGTTTCAGGTTGGAATTGGTGGATGAATTTACCAAAATTGTCCCAAGGACTTTCAAAACTCTTTAAAAAAAATGCTTTTTATACATGCAGGCAACTCCTGATGATGACCAATGAAAGATCTGAAAGCACTCGGGACAATTTTGGTAAATTCATCCATCAATTCCAACCTGAAACCAAGACACTTATCAGGAAACTTGAAAGGATCTTAATAAAATGATATAGACAAATTTGTATTATTTAATCAAACATGCTTGAATATATATATATATATATATATATATATATATATATATATATATATATATATATATCATCCATTGCAGTTGTGGTAGAGAATATAAAAGTGAATCCTGCCACTTTCTAAAACTCAGAAAACTATTAAATGAAACAACTAAATCAAGCCTAACAAAACATGTATGAAAAAAGGGAGTACTTTGTTCTTTGAAATTATGTGAAAATAATTGATACTGAATAATGACAGAAAATTCTCAGTGAGAACAAAACTTTATGAAAAAAGATTTTATGAAAAAAATCACTAAACCAAATTAAGTTTAAATTCCAACTTCATATAGAAATTAATGTTACCAAATTGTTTTTCACTTTTTTTTAGAAAAATTTTATCTTTCCTCAAGTAAAATTCTGTTGTAACTTTTTAACTTATCAGTTAATAAAGAAAAGCATTTATTTATTTTACATAATAGATGTTTATTTTTCCATATAGTTCTTTTTTGCTAATACGCTTGATTCAAGGATTAAACAGTATACAGAGAAAATTGGAGTACAAAAATAGCTAATAACTTTGTGTGAAGCTACAGTCATTGATACACCTTTTTTTATGTACAGCTGGGAGGGTAAATTGTGTAACATTTACTGGTTAGCTTGTAAGGGAAGTAATTAGGTTTTTTATTTTACGTAGTTGTCTCCCTTGTATTACAAAGTTTAATATGTTCAAATATTTTTTTTTTCCAAATGTATTAGTTTTTTAAAACTTTCTTGAATAAATAAAAAAAAAGTCAAGAAACTAAAATTAAATCTGGTAACTCAGATCTTGCTTGAAATCTTCAAAATTGATAAAATTGGTTTGTCGAGTGATCAATCAATTTAAGAAAATATTTGCATGCAAAATATAACTGACAAATTTAATTTTGGGATTAGTATAAAGATTTTTATAAAATTTCACCTTTGAAAGAAAAGAAGTTGAACTTTAAAAAAAAAGACTTTTTGCTTATTACAAAATCTATGAATTATAAAAGGACAACATAGTTTATATCAATCATGCTACCATGAATGTCATGATGCTGATGATGATGATTTGACTAAAAAATCATTTCATTTGTTAAGGAAAAAATAAAAGACCAAATTTCATCTTTTTAATACTTCAAATTATGCCAGTTTTATCCACACACACACACACACACACACACACACTCACACACACACACACACACACACACACACACACACACACTTACACACACACACATTTTGGAAATAAGAATTAAAAGATAAATAAACTAAACAAAAAAACCTAAAACAAAACTGATTTGCCATCAACTTTTAACAAAGAGAATATAAAAGAACAAAAAATGTTTAATTTTTGGGTTGGCAAGAGGGAGGGGGGGAGGCAGAAAGTCAGTTTTTCCTTTTCCATTGATATTATTTTGAGTATAGAAAACTCCGAACTGTCATTCAGTCCCACGTAGAAACAATATGGCTATACTTACAAGTGAAAAGAAAATACTAAATTACATAAATCTTTTAAAAACTTGTGAAACAGACAATTTTGAGATATAAAGAAGGAGAACCATATTTGTATTCAAACAATATTTGATTTCTTGTTTGATGGTCAAATCATAAGTAATTCTGAAAATTAAATAATTTACAAATCATCTTTTCAGAATTACTTTATATAAAGAAATTTTCTCAACTGAAACTCTTAAAGAATCAGTTAAGCCAAAATGTTGTAAAAGATTTTGCATTTAATGAATTTTATTCAATTCAATTACTTTATCTTCTTTTCTTTTCCGTGTAGATTACAATTAATTGCACTAAAAATCCTCCTTGTTCTGTTTTTAATAGTCTATAGCATCAATTGTTTTTTGGTTAATTTAGTTTTTATTTTGTATTTTTGTCATTTTCTCAGCAACACAAATGAAGAATAATTTTTGTAGTTGCGAATAGCATCATCTCAATCCCACAGATGAGCAAATCTGATCTTTTAGTTGTTTGGTATTGTTTCAGTCTCATAGATGAGCAATTATAATGTTTTGGCTGTTGGTTTGTAATAATAAAAGACAACAAAAGTCAACAATGCAGCGTGTCTCGAAAAAGGAAAATATGAACAAAATTTTAATGAAAGACAAATGTCTTCTCTGTATGGAAAGAAAATCATGATAATTAACAGTAATAAAAAAGATTTCCGTTTCATTTCTCCATTTTTGTGTTATCTGCGATTGATAAGAGCATAAAAAAAACAAGTTGAATCGGAAATATATTTTTCAACTAAACTTATGTTAATGTTAATTTTGATTCATGAGACTTGCAAATTTAACATAGTTGTCAACTGCTAAAGTTGAACCCTAAAAATTGTATTTATTCAATCCTCAGCTACTGGCAGGATGTGACATAAGTTCAATTTTTCAAGCAGTGTACAACTGATTTGAAATCAGTTTTCCTTCTCCTAAACTGATTTCCTAGCTAAGGTGAAAGAACCCAGTCTACCCTACTATTTACCCATAGCTAGGAGAATAACAGATCAATTTATACCTTTGCCAAGGGCATTCGCATAAAGTGAAACACATACAACCTCATCCAGGATTTGAACTTGGATCAGTGATTCCATTTCTTACGATGATAATCCTTATGTTAAGTACGTCTTCCCCAAAAGTTTGAGTCCTAAAAATATAATAGAAAGAATCATTTGATTTCAATGAAAAATGAGAAATGCTATTCATTTTAATTCATCAGATATGTAGAAATCTTGAATTTAAAAACATCAACTTATATGAATAATTTTTTTCTTATTAATCTATCATTTTATTTATTGTATACAGAATTTTCCAGCAATATTTTATAATAAAATCTTTTATTTGCATAAATTTATGTCATAATTATTGAATCATTAAAGTTTTTCCTATCTTTCTATGACCTTGTACCAATTTGGATTCAATGGGTGAATAGTGGCAATTTTTTGATATTTTAAGAAGTTTTGCATGAAGAGAAACAAACAATTATGAGTTAAGAAAATATAAAAAATGTGCGAGAACTTTCAATCCCAATGAATATTTTCTACATTTACAACATGCGGACTAGAATTTTTATGAAATATTCAATTAAATTGAATAAACATTAAAAACACTTCTAAAGTTTCTCGAATATTGTGCAAAAAACAAGATTGGGAACTTTGACATCCACTTGATAAAATTCTCATCTTCAATAGTTGCATCATTTTAATATCGCAAGATTATTAGAGAATTTTTGTTGATGCAGTCACTTTGCTATATTTATTCATCTATTAATCAGTTAAAATGGCTCATCCTTGTTATTTTCAACTTTAATAACCCCATTTGAACAGAAGCGAAAAGTTTTGATACTTAAAGGAGAAACTATTGCCAGTATCCATAGGAAAATGCTAAACATATTCATTTCGAATGTGCTTTAAATGAGACTTCATTATCAGCAGCAACAACATTTTTTAATTCACTACAGGATTTAAGGCTTCCCCAAATCTATGTTTTATGAGGAGTAATGAGCCTTATCTTATCACACTAACCCAGGATATGTTGGTAGTGTTTAAATTCCAAATTGTCCAAGACTAACTGCCCTACTGAAAGTAGAAAACCCTACTAGTATTCAACACATTTAATTTTTTTAGATTTTTTATTAGGAATCCAACAAAATCAGACATGTTGAATACAAGCTCGCCTGAGGATCAATGACATGGAACTCTGAGTTTTGAAATTTGATCCTGTTTTATGATTATTTTATTTTATACTTAAAATGTATTGTGGTATATATATATATATATATATATATATATGTGTGTGTGTGTGTGTGTGTGTGTGTGTGTGTGTGCGCGCATGTGTGTCCAGAATGTATCTAGTCATTTAATATTAAGGAAAAATAACCTACCTAGAGCAATAACATATTTATCTATTTCAAAGTTTTCTCCTTGGAACCACTCACTCACACTTTTCAAAAGTCTGCAAAGTCCTTTTTTGGGGATTGCCATCAGCTGCCATGTCACATTCTCCTTGATCTCATCCATGGTGATTTTAATATTTAGAACTCTAGATTGAAATGATAAATGCTAAAAGTCCTGGTTGATGCAATATTTTGAAACAGAAAACCTACACAAAATGTCAAAAATTTATTTGCTTGGTTGTCATCAACACACAATATACAAGTTCACTGAGTGCTCTCTCTCTAACTTTCAAGTAAAACTTCAATAGTTGAAGGGTTGGCATAAAAACTGGGAAAATATTTCTCAAAAATACAAAATGACTGGATTCATTTTTAACAGATTACATCCATGTGCAGACAGACAGACATAAACAGAAAGTGAAAGTGAAAGAGAAAGTGATATAAAAAAGAAAAAGATAAATAGAACAGTTCAAGTTAGTTGGTTAGTTGGTTGTGTACTTTATGGCATATCAACCCTTGGAGGTTATTTAATGCCAAATCCTCTTTATACATATATATTAAATATATATAATTTGTAAACAAATAGTTTGTAGGTAACAATTTTTACTCAAGCCTGAGCTAATTTGTTTGCACACAGTTAAATGGTTTCAAGTATTGCTATCAAACACTAATAGTTTTATTTGCACATAGTTAAATGGTTTCCAGTATAGTAAATGATTAAATAGTTGTATTTGACTCATAGTTGGGACCCTAACAGACACTACTGCTTAGGGTCACAAGTGGACCTGGAAGTACTGGCAATAAAGGGGTACTTCACATTCCCTAAAGCTCCAGGACCAGTGTCTCACCATCAAATAGTTTAATCAGAACAGGACATTCATTGGTAGGAGTTACCCCCCTGCAGAGATGCAGTCAATGTATTCTCCAGCCCAAAGCCAACTAGGCTAATCACAGAGAGACAAAAAAAGAGAAAGTAATATAAAAAGGAAGAAACAAAGAGAGACAGACAGAGAAAGAGAAAGAGAGATAAAAAGAAAGAGAAAAGAAATGAGAACGACAGATTGACAGAGAAGTAGAAGAAGAGAAAGTGAAATAAAAAAGGAAAGAGAGACAGATAGAAAGACAGGGAGAAAAAAAAGCAAGATGAAAAGAAAAAAAGGAGAAAGAGGATAAGAGTAAGAAAGAGAAAAGAGAGATAGACAGCAAAAGAGAGAGAGAGAAAGAAAGAGAATTTTACTGTTGATTTTCATTGTCAGAAAACCTTTTTAATTTTATTAGTAAATTTTAATTGAATTTGAAAATAAGTTGGCTTCAAGTTAAATTGTAGACATTTTTGCAATACATGCATGTATGTATAAGTTTGTGTGTGTGCATATGCGTGTGTGTGTGTGTGCATATGCATGTGTGTGTGTGTATGTGAGTGTGTGTGTTGATGGTTGGTTGGTTTCTTTGTTTAATGGCATATCAACCATTGGTGGGTTATTTAAGGCTAAAGTGATTCTTGTAAAATACCAGTAGTGGTACTATTTAACACATAGCTGGTGGGGAGGGGATAAGGGGGTTTATTCCTTTCCCAAGGGTATTAGATCAAAAGTACACAAAATAGAGCGACTGGAGTTCAAACACTCTATGATGTCACACTCCAGTACAATAGCCACTACGCCACAGAGACTCTCCACACTGAATATGTTAAGGTTTCTTTGATAGTTAAAAGAAATATTGAAAAGTTTTCTTAAATATTTGGAACTCTCTTTACTACAGCTCTCACAAAACAAATCCAGAAAATTAACATTGAATAAAACAATGAAAGTCAAGTTGATAGTTTTGAATAAAAGAAAAAATAATCATAAAAGTTAGTTTAATCTGGGCAATAAAATTAATTCTCTCTCTCTCTCTCTCTCTCTCTCTCTATATATATATATATATATATATATATATATAAAACAACATATTTGGAAGATTTTTTTTCTTTATATGAAAATTGCTCATGTTTCGGTCTATGCAACTGTCTTCAGGGCTGTGTAATTTGTTGTTTAATGTTCCATCTGAAAAAATAATTTTCAAATAAAAAATAAAACAAAAAAGTTTGTTTTTCTTCACTTGAAAATCAGTTTTCCTGATGGAACATTGGACAATAAATTACACAGCCCTGAAGAGAGTTACATAGACTGAAATGTTAGCAAAATTCATACGAAGAAAACATCTTTTTCATATTTTATATTTATAAATATGAATTTCTACCTTTCAGATTTCTTTCACTCTCTCTCTCTCTCTCTCTCTCTCTCTCTCTCTCTCTATATATATATATATATATATATATATATATATATATTGTAGGTGATGATAAATCTCCACAGCATCCTTTACTTGTAAAGTGTTCAGAATGGTTTCTCAATATTTTTATTGAGATGACATTTCTAATTTGCTGTCCATTGACTCATCATCTCCTCCTCCAACTTCAATAATATACAGCTTAGTGGGTTGTTAAGTAGCCTCATCATTCACACTGAAGTAGGATTTATTTATACCCATAACTGAAACACAAAGTCTTTTGCTCTATAAACCATTCTATTAAGGATCAGAGTATAGTATCTGCACTTATGGAAATACAAAAGAATAATTAATGAATTGTATATTTATATGTCTGGTTTTTCTTATATTTATTTTTGAAGGAATTTTCGTTTGTCTACTCTCTGAAATAATAACCAATAGAAATTTCATCTGTGTTGCATCAGATGGGCATACATGGTGCATTCAATAAGTTTCCAGACTTTTTTTGTACAGGCATTTAGAATTGTCATAGACTCTTGAAAATTCAGTATGTTCTTGTATAGCAATAACATACTGAATTATGAGATGACTGACCAATTTTTATGATTTCACGTTCAAATGAACACTTACAGCAGCAATTGGAATACACCCTACTAAAGCCTGATTGTCACACCTGGTGAATTTCAAAAATGCAATCTGACACTTTAGAAGAACGATATGCAATAAAATTGTGTTTTAAACTTGGAAAAAATGCCACAGAAATGGATGGAATGCTTCAGACTGCTTTTCGACCATCTTGCATGAATCGAGCATCAGTTTCTGAGTGGCATAAGAGATTCGAGGAAGGCAGAGATTCTGTGAGGGATGATGAGAGGTGTGGAAGGAGTAAGCAAGTCAGAACACCAGAGTTGATTGGCCAAAGGGTTAGGGTTAGGGTTACTATGTTGAGGTTTTAAGGGAGTTCAGGAAGAGATTCCATCAAAAGAGGCCAGCACTCTTCAAATGGGGTCAGTGGCATTTCCACCAGGACAATGCACCAGTCCACAACTCCATCCTTGTCGCAGACTATTTGACCAAGATTGGCATCAAGACAGTTCCTCAGCCCCCCTATAGTTCAGACCTTGGTCCCTGTGACTTTTGGTTATTCCTTAAAGTCAGAGGCTGTCATTATGAGACAATTGAGGAGATGAAAGAAGCTGTGATGAAGGTCATTGATAAGCTCACACAAGAGGACTTCCATGGGGCCTTCCAAAAGTTGTTGGAACAGTACAAGTGCATTGCAGCCAGAGGAGATTACTTCGAAGGGGACTAGAGTTTCATGTGTGTACTATCAATAAAAGTACCCATACGAAAAAAGTCTGGAAACTTATTTAATGATCCTTGTATATCCAAACATATGTAAATATTAAAATTAAAATAGAATATTTATTTTTGGCATGATCAGGTCTTTTTTAGCCCAGTCAGTGAGGCTTAGAATACACTGACTGTATCCCCCCACTGCAAAGGGGTAAGACCCCCTCCCCAAAAAAATGGTGTGTCCTGGATACTACATAAATTTGCATCTTATAGTGACGCTTCAGTTCAGGATATCTAGAGAGTGTGACACTTCATTGCCATTACTTCCAGGTCCACTCTGACTTAGAGTGGTAGTATATTGTTAGGATCTGTGGGTCAAATAGATTTGTTTTAACATTTATTTGTATTTAATAGCACTATGTACAAATAAAAAACCTTTTAAGAAACAAATTGACAAAAATGTAAATATGAACACAATTCCCTAACCTCTAAGCATAAAATAACCCTAAAAAGGTTGACAGGCTGTCAAAGTCAATCAATCAGGTTCTTTTTATTACAGCTAACTTTTGTTTTTAAGACTTGCTTAGTTATTGAAAACTTCAAATATCATTTATAAGCTTTAATAGAAATGACAGAGAGAGAGAGAGAGAGAGAGAGAGAGAGAGAGAGAGAGAGCAAGAAAAATAGTGAAAGAGAGAAAAGAGAGAGAGAGATTGAATGATGTGTTACATTTATTCTCCTGAGATCAAATAAATACACAAATTGGTTGTTAAAGTTTCTAGTTATAAACAAGTTGAGGATCGAGAAAGTTTGAAGCTAGTCAAGCGTAATCTATCACTACATGCAGAAAAAATTGAATTCAATTAGAAAATACCAAAATACTCTACACTAACAAGTTTCTCTATTGCTACCAACTAAATTAATTCTAAAAAAATCAAGAATTAAAATTAAGGAATCAAAATATATATTTATACATATATATATATATATATATATATATATAATTTAAGGCCAAATATATGAATAAGAGGAAGAAGAGAAATAAATGAATATGCTTCTGCAGATTTAAAAATCACATGAGGTGATAGACAAATATATGTTTGCATATGTATATCTATGTATATGAGTTTGTAGATATGTGTGTGTGTGTGTGTGTGTGTGTGTGTGTGTGTGTGTGTGTGTGTGTGTATTAACCTATCATCTCTATTCAAAGAAAGAATATATTTGAATGTGGGGAATTATGTTTAAAAATATCATTAACAACTATTTCACATTACTTATGTGTAAAAAATAAACATAAATATATGTGGATGTGTATGTGTGCATGGACACATGATGAAGATATACATTTTGTATACATGGTATATATGTGTGTATGTGTGTGTTTGTATATATGTGTGTGTGTGTGTGTAAGACTGATTCAACCACATAGAAATATGCATACATATTTACTTCACTTATATATAAATAAATAAATAAATATATGTAAATATATATTTGTTTATTTATATAATGTATAATGATGTGTATATATATATATATATATATAAAATGATGTATTTACTTCTTAAATTATCTCACATGAATTATCAGTAGCACAGAACTAAAGAAGTTGTTTTTATTTTCAAGCAATTGATAAGAACCATTATAAAAGATTCCCATCTTCCCCACCCAACCCACCTCAGTTTTCCCCTTCCCTCTTTTTATCTATAACCGTTCATTTTTTTTTCTTTTCTTAAACAACATTAAAGTTTTTACTGTTTTAATTGACACAAAACCAAAAGTATATTTGTCTTTTCTCTCTCATTTTTTTTTGGTCTTTTTTGTTTCCTTTTTACCAACTTAAGCTGCAAATTGAACATTTTTCCAAAATCCAAATTTAGGAATTGGATGTCTGTAAACTGAGATATCTTTGAACATTTACGTTTATCATAAATGAAGGCTTCATGAAAATTTGAGTTGTTGCTTAAAAATTGAGGATAAAAGAATGACAAGCAGAGAGATATATGAGAAAGAAGGAAAGAGATAGGTAGAGAGAGAGAGAGAGAGAGAGAGAAGGGAAAGAATAACTAGCAATCAATAAGGGAAAGATGAAACTTAAGAAAGAAAGAAAGAAAGAAAGAAAGACCAATTAGACATCAGGAGAAAAGCTAAAAAAGAAAGAAAAGAAGACTGAAAAAGAAAAAAATAAAGAAATAAAGAGTGAAATTTAGAAGAAAAAGTTTCAAAGAAAGAAAGAAAAGTGAAAGCAAAAAGAAAAACAGAAAAACTGAACAAAAATCAGAGGGAAAATATTTTCAAATTGAAAATAAAAATTACATGAATAAAAAAAATGAAATTAATTCAATCCTTATTCAAATTTATTTTCACAACAAACCAATAAGCAAAAACATATTTAGTTTCGTTTGGTTGTACAGCATGCAAACCCTTGTTATTTAATTTTTTTTAAGTAAATATATACTTTAAAGTAAGTAATGATCATCATCTGTAAGCAATTATTGCTGCAAGTAACTATTCTTAATACAAATAATTTGCACAGTTATATGATTTCAAGTATTCCTGTCAAATACAAATAAGTTGTACACAATTCTATTGTTTTGGGAGTAAAAACTAAATTATTACTTGATTTGATGTCAGTTTGGTTCACATCAAATAATCCTCGGCATTTATTAATTATAATGTTCTATTTAATCTATTATTACAAATATTTTACTTCACACACAACACTTATATTTTCAAATCTTCTAATTTCATAGTTTTAAAAAGGAACACAATTTTGAACATTATTTCATAGTTTTAAAAAGGAACATTAATTTTGAACATTATTAATCTCAAGATAAGTTATGATAACAACCATATATTTTAGTTTACTTTACCAAATTTTGGTCTTCTCATCAAATTTCTTCCATTGATTTATATATATTCATTATCATCAAGTTGTACTGATAGCGTGCATTTCCTTGACTCTTTCTCACCATCCGTTCCTATCAGCCATTACTTTTGGCAAGTCCTCAAAACGGTATCCAGTGTCCACATAGAGTTGATGAATGAAAGATTTTGCTGGTCGGCCAACACTGGTGTGTCCATGTGTTGGAGTCCACCGGAGAATATCATGAGTTCTTCCTTGCTTCTCCAGCAGTGCCCTGCATGTCTTATCTTACTTGGATGGTTTGTGAGATGGGATGTAAGTAGCCGTATAGCTGCTGTTTTGTGGAGTGCTGCTTCCAGGATTTTTTCAGAACAGTACATAGCAACTTTTTGTAGTTCTCATCTAGCTTTTTCTCCGAGTATTTTGCTAAAGTCAAAATAATACTGACATGGCTGACACAGCTCGCAATAATTCTCATTTTATTTTATCGGAGAGATCCATATGATTGAAAACCTGCCAAGGACAGTCCATGCTTTTTTGATGCAAATATTAATACCACTTTCTGTAGATGAGATACTGCTACTAAGGTATGCGAACTGGTCTACTAATTTTAGAGGCTTATCCTTTAATGAGATCTTGTTTAAAACACATGAACTCTGCATTTTATCTGCATTCACATAGAGGCCAATGCCTGTTGCTGCTCCAACATATTCTTATAAGTTTGCTTTAACAAAAGAGTGCTTAATATTAGTAATAGATCTAAATATGAATAACATAGAAACAGATTCAATAGTGTTTATTCATATGTGTCAAAAATTCAAGACATCTTATCTAATAAGTCATGCTGGGTACAGCTAGAGAAGTAAGGATAAACCCATGAGTGACTTTCTCTTGTGGATGCCTACACATGGATACACCAGTATGGTCAACCAGTAAAATCATTTATCAGCTCTGTGCAGACACTGGATGCCATCTGGAGGACTTGCCAAGAGCAATAGTCAATAAGGACTGATCATGAGAGTTAAAGGAAACTATGCTATTGGCACACCTTAATGATTATAACCAAATAACAAATATCTTTTTTTACCATGGACTCTATAAGGTGTTGGGGTTTGTGTATATATCTATATATATATATATGTTCAAGGGTTGTCTAAAACTGAGCTATATTTGTTGGGTATGGCGGCAAAGAATTTAGTGAGATCACAAACATATCCCATACTTCATAAGATTTAAATCTGGCAAGCACAGGGACCAATGAAGTACCTGGGAATTAGTTAAGAGCTCCTGTTGGTTGGTTGGTTGGTTGTTTGGGTTTTTATGGCATATCAACCTTTGTAGGTTATTTAATGCCAAGTTCATTTTTATGTAAATAATCAGTTCTATTTCAAACAATTCAGTTTAGCATAAGGATACAGTTTAATTGTCAAAAACATTTCTATTTCAAACTATTCAGTTTATTCAAATAGTTCTAATTCAGCTAAGCGTAAGTATAGATTTTGTTTACACAGTAAAATGTCAAAACAGTTCTATATATAATAATTCAGTTTAGTGTAAGTACAGTTTCAATGTCAAAAACGGTTCAATTTCAAACAATTCAGTTTAGCATAAGTACACAGTTTAAATGTAAGTACAGTTTAATCGTCAAAAACTTTTCTATTTCAAGCTATTCAGTTTAGTCAAGCCATTCTAATTCAGCAAATTCTACTTAGCATAAGTACAGAGTTTGTTTACACACAGTTCAATGTCAAAACAGCTCTATGTTAAACAATTCAGTTTAGTGTAAATACAGTTTCAATGTCAAAAAACAGTTCTATTTCAAATAATTCAGTTTAGCATAAACACGCAGTTTAAATGTAAGTATGGTTTAATAGTCAAAAACATTTCTATTTTAAGCTATTCAGTTTAGTCAAATAGTTCAGTTTAGCATATGTATGCCATTAGTTCTATTTAACCCATAGATAGGACCCTATCAGGTGCTACCACACCAGGCCAGAGTTGACCTGGGAGTGATGGCAATAAAGGGGTACTCCGCATTTCCCAAAGCTCCAGCATTACTGAAACCTCACCATCAGATTGTTTAGTGTCCTATCCAGGACACTCGTTAGGGGATCTTACCCCTCTGCAGAGGTGCAGTCGGTGTATTCTACAGCCCCAGCCGACTGGGCAAGAGATCTTCTTTAATCATCTCCATGTTACCAATGCATGTGATAGGGTGAGTGGGGCTATGTTACCTTGCTGAAACAAACCATGATAGTCAGGAAACATGGCAAGTATAATAGAGATGCAGCAAGTGGTCTACAGTAGAATATGTGTATGTCAACCCTTGGGGGTCCAGGCCTTGTAAATTCCAACAGAACATACTCAACACTATTACTGAACCACCATCAGCTTGCACAACACCTTGTTAACAGGCTGGATCAATAGTCTCATGCAGTCTCTTCCATATAGAAACTAAATTGTCTGTCTGAAAGAATTGGAAATGTGATTAGTCCAATCAAGAAAGCATTGCTAGATTCCCATGTTTAATGCTGTTGGACCAAGATGAAGTACAAAAAGTGATATCTGGGTGTCACATAAGTAGAAAGTGATACCTGGGTGTCACATAACCAGAAAGTGATATCTGGGCATCAATAACCAGAAAGTGATATCTGGGCATCAATAACCGGAAAGTGATATCTGGGGGTCACATAACCAGAGTTCACTTTGTGTTATGGTTATCATCATAGGAAATGGAATCAGCAGTCCAGTTTCAAATCCTGGATGAAGCTGTTTGCATTTTACTTCATCCTTTTGGGAAAGATATTAATCCAACTCTTCTCCCTCCAGTCAAAGATATATAGTAATGCAGGCTCGGCTCTCAAGCCTTTGTAAGGCAACCAGTCTAGAAGGAAAACTATGAATTCAAACTTGCTTTACTCTACTTAAAAACTGACTTTGAGTTACATCCTGTTCATAGTGAACAGGTTACATAAATACTTACAAAACACCATAGAATGCTGAGTATATTATACAGGGTATTAAGTTGTTGTGACCAGCATTAACTTGGGGTGTTATTTGATGAAAGGTTGTCCATTATTGAGTGATTAAAATCCTTGTCAGTTGCTGATAGTCTGATCTTTATATCATTTGTGGACACCCACAGTTTTCATAAGCTGCTGATATCCAGCTGGAATTCACATATTCCTTGTATAACTCTGCTATTGATGCCTGAAAAAAATTGATTACAGTTGCCATCACTCAGATAGAACACTATCTTTCAGGTCCTAATAATCATTCCATGGTCAAACAATGTTAAATTCAGTCTATAACCCACACTGCCACAGCTATGCTACCTCTTTACAAACTATGTTCACTATACATCACCTGAAAAGTTCATTCTACAAGTAGAGTAGGGTAAAATCATCTTTGAAGTTTTATTTTATATGTATTTGAACTAAAAGAAATTAAAATCTCACCTTCTTATTATCATTTTATTACTGTAAGTTTCATTTCTACGGATTCAATGTCTTCTATTCTAAAGTAATTACATTAAACTTATGGTGTGGAAATGATAATAAGAAGGTGAGATTTTAATTACTTTTAGCTTTTATGATGCCCTGCTGGTCAGCATTTGAGCACTTTTTGACTTATTAGATGTTTTTTAAAAGATTGTTTAGTCACACTTGTTTACTATATATAAATATATATATAGGGTGCTCCAGGTATTTGGGAACACATTTTTAGCAGTATATGAATGAAAGACAACCTAATGTAATAGTATGCTGCATGTGCCAAATTTTAGCATTTTTCAGATGTATTGATATGTGAATGAAAGACATAAGCCATTGACCACAGCAACTTGGAGATAACCAGTTTCCTGACAGTGTCCAGAGCCCTTGAGTTCATGGTCAGTAAGTAGCTAGTTGAGTCTGACTGAAATGTGTCATCTCTCATGAAAAAAAAAGAAATAAGTGGTCAGATGTATGATAAGGACTTCTCTATTCATATGTAGGACATCATCAACCATGATATCAAAATGAGGGCCATTGCCAAGCAGCTCAAAATGGTGGAGTCCACTATCAGTTGTTTGGTACATAAGAACCTAAGTTACAAGACTCTCCTCCCTCACATGACCTACATGATCAAGGAATGATGAGCAGAGAATTCTCACATTCATGTTATTACCAACATGTGTCCTCCTAGCTTTGCTGATTTGAAGTTTCAGGACTAAAATATCTATATTATTGATAGGAACATCAAGCCCCAGAGTGACAATATCAAGGACTTGAAGGCTACCAACATGGATATGACAGCCAATGAGAACAAAAACCATTTGATCTGTTCATGTAGTTATTTTTAAAATGACATCAATTACATCCTCAAAGTTGAGCCCAGTTTTACCGAATAAACCTTCTGTTGAATCTGTGAATCTTTTTTAAACAACACCCTATGTATACTACATATAAAGATACAATTAAGTTGTAAAATGTACGTGTATACATCTGTAAATGCATGAGTTTACAAATGTATTTCTACATTGCTTTACTTATATGTATACAAAGACACACACACACACACACACACACACACACACACACACAGATATATATATATATATATATATATATATATATATATATATATATATATATCTGTGTGTGTATGTGTTGATCAGATGTATTTATATGTGTATGTCTGTATGTATGTTAGCCCAGTCAGCTAGGGCTGTAGAAGATGCTGACTGCATCTCTGTAGAGGAGTAAGATACCCCCCAACAAGTATCTTTGATATGACATTAAACAATCTGGTGGTGAGGCTCCAATATTGCAGGAGCTTTGGGAAATGCAGAATACCTCTTTATTGCCATCACTCCCAGGTCAACTCTGATCTAGAGGGATAGCCCTTGATAGGGTCCTATCCATGGGTCAACTAGAACTGTTAACATTTAAACTGAGTGCAAACAAATGACTTATGCTAAATTGAATTGCTTGAAATGGAATTGTTTATTCATTTAACTGTGTGTAAACAAAGGACTGATGCTTGAATGAATTGTTAGTGATACATAGCAATACTTGGAGCTATTTAACTTTGTTGACTTGTTTATGAATCATATATATCTAATATATTTGTATAAACTGGATTTAGCATAAAATAATCTACAATAGTTGATATGCAATAAGAACAAAACAAACCAAACCATCTGTGTGTATGTGTTGATGATATATATATATATATATATATATATATATATATAATGCAATTTGTTTTATCTATAAATAAAGTAAGTAAAGTTGGCAACCTTAGTCGAGGGTGACCCGAAGGTTCCCTCTTCAATAGCTACTACAACAAGGTGTAGAGCAGCACGCTACTCCATTCCCTGGTTTGCTCCTCTTTACCCTTGATCCCTAGCTTATAATACTGAGTGCAAAGCAAGATGTCATCAAGTACCATTTTTTATGTCTTTGGTATGACTCAACCTGGGATTGAACCCCAGACTCCCAGACCATTGGTGAAAAAGTGCTAAATATTGGTGATAGACCATATGTAGATCTAAGTTAGGATAGTGTAGACATAGAGTCAACAGTGCTTGCTGACTGTCAGTTTCTCACCTATGCAATTATCAGATCCTATATATATATATATATATATATATGTACGGTCTGATAATAGGTGTATGTGGGGGGGGCACATATATAAAGGCATATGTATATGCATATATATATATGATTTTTATGTATACAAGTATACACTCATATACTTATGCTCCTTTTAAAAGCCTTTGCAATCACTATTTTGTCATATTATCAATATAATATATCTTACTATTTATTGTAAAGGAAATTTTCATCTGAACTCTTTAAAGAAGAAACTTTGTTTAATTGATGAATAACAAAAATATTTTGTTCTTTCTTTTTATCTAAAGTTTTTGTGATTGTTTTGCATCTTTTAAGTGTCAGATTCATTTTTCAAAGTGTGTCCAGTATTGTTTTTATTGATTTATATTTTCAATAATAAGTTTTCTCTGTAGCATCAAATTTACTTCTTAATAAGATGGACAAAAATGAAGTTGTAGCAAAAAGACTGGGAACATAGATAAAGTATAAAAAATAGGTAATAGACAGATAAATATATATATATATATATATATATATATAAGCGTTCATACACACACAAATGTACATATACCTACTTACATTAATATGCATATTCTGACACACACACACACATGCATAGATGTATACACACATAGTCACTCACATTTGCATGTATTATCATATACATGCACCTGCATGCACACTCACATACAGTTATACACACGTAGAGATATAGAAGCACACATTAAAACTTGCACACATACAAGTACACATAAATGTATATACTGGAACACATACAAGCACACACATGTATAAAACTTGGACACATACAAGCACACGCATGTATATACTTGCACTCCGACACGTATATACACACATACATAGATATACATTTATATAAACCATATAATGACATATTGAATATAGCAGAAGTAATTATTTTCTCTTTTTTTTATCTAAATTAATCCTGTAATTTGTTTACAAAGGAAAATTTTAGTCTTCATCTCAAAAGTTTCTATTTGCTTTGGGTTTTGCATTTTGAAAGCAAATTTATTTTCTTTATTATCCTTCATGATTGCCAAAATCCTTCCATGCATTAAGATCCCCAATTGACTCAAGCACAATGAGATCTCAAAAATGCATCCACTCCCTATTTTTCTAGTTAGAAATTACTAATTTTTATCTTCTTATATAATGCGACACAGTTATTTTATTTTATTCTTTTTCAAAGAAATCAACATAATACCAGAGGAAATTTTAAAATTCCTTTTATCTAAGAGTCCAAATCAGAAAGCAGATGCATTGCCAGACATTTCCTTTTCATTTCTTCTTTTTAAAAAAAATATCATCACAAATATACGGATGTCCTCCTTTGCCTATGACTGACAGATAAATTGATGCAGAGACATTGTATATTTTATTATTTCTTGTAGATCACTATACAATCAAAACAGATATTATTAGATATTATATATCACCAAACTCTGTGGGAACATAAACTAAAGCTGCAGCACTTCTGTAACCAAAATTAAAATGCAGAAAAATATATGAGGTATACATATTTTTGGATTGATACATATTAATATTTTTGGTGACAGAATTTTAATGCTGTAAATTTTAGTGATAAATAACATCTAATGATACCTGTTTTCATTGTTTAACATTCCACTAAAAATAATAAAAGCTTGACACCATTGGTTAAGAAGTACTACTTTTTATTTAGAAAGATTATCAGGGATTTATCATTGAAATGTAAATTAAAAATGTTTATTCAAAATTAAATATAAAAAAATTAATATTGATAATTTGATAAGAAAACTAACAATGGCAATTTAAAAAATGATTTTTTCACTTGCCAAATAATTAAATATTTTCAATGTTTTAGAACTAGGTTTCTAATATATAGTAACTAAATGAAAGTAAAAGACATTACCACTTTAGAAATGCTTTTCCCCCCCTTTTTTTATCATATATATATATATATATATATATATATATATATGTATATATATATATATATATGGTGCATTTAATAAGTTTCCAGACTTTTTTTGTACAGGCATGTAAAATTGTTGTAGACTCTTGAAAATTCAGTATGTTATTGCTATACATCTTATGAGATGACTGACCAATTTTTATGATTTCACGTACAAATCAACAGCTACAGCAGGAATTGGAATACACCCTGATTGTTACAGCTGATGAATTTCAAAAATGCAATCTGACACTTTAGAAGAACAATATGCAATAAAATTCTGTTTTAAACTTGGAAACAATGCCACAGAAACGGATGGAGTGCTTCAGACTGCTTTTCGACCATCTTGCATGAATCGAATATCAGTTTTTGAGTGGCATAAGAGATTTAAGGAAGGCAGGGATTCTGTGAGGGATGATGAGAGGTGTGGAAGGAGTAAGCAAGTCAGAACACATTGGGTGCCCCTTTCATATGGCCTTGTGCCACATCTAAGCAAAAAGCTTAGTAAATTTCCAAGTCAGAACACCAGATTGGTCAAAGGGTTAGGGTTTGGGTTAGGGTTACTGTGTTGAGGTTTTAAGGGAGTTCAGAAAGAGATTCCGTCAGAAGAGGCCAGCACTCTTCAAATGGGGTCAGTGGCATTTCCAGCAGGACAATGCACCAGTCCACAACTCCATCCTTGTCACAGACATTTTGACCAAGATGGGCATCAAGACAGTTCCTCAGCCTCCCTATAGTCCATACCTTGCCCCCTGTGACCTTTGCTTATTCCCTAAGCTCACAGGCTGTTGTTATGAGACAATTGAGGAGATGAAAGAGTCTGTGACGAAGGTCATTGACACCCTCACACAAGAGAACTTCCATGGGACCTTCCAGAAGTTGTTGGAGCAGTACAACAAGTGCATTGCAGCCCGAGGAGATTACTTCAAAGGGAACAAGAGTTTCATGTGTGTACTATCAATAAAAGTTCCCATACGAAAAAAAGTCTGGAAACTTATTTAATGATCCTCGTAGCATTCAATTGGATGAAAACAAATGATTGATATTAGATTGAATTATTAGTGTTAAATATCAAATCTTTGAAATTATCAGATCAAAAACTTTATTTCTTTAAGAACTAATAATTTTGAAGGGAAGGAATTAATTTTATTTTGATGGACAACAAATGTTTACTTGAATATATATTGTAGTTTTTTTTTGGAGGTGGGGAATCCATTTAAATTTTATGAAAATTTGAACAATTTTTTCTGTTGCTAAATCTTTAAACAAGAAAAGAAACTTTTCCTATGTCTTTTGAATAAAAAAATATTTTCTTTCATTAAGTTTATTGAATTCAGAAAGAGAAACTCTATAACTTGAAGGAAAATTTTCATCTCTCGGTTGCCTGCCTAATACTCTGAAATAAATCCACAGGTGTAAATATGATCCAATAAATCATGATTGCAATTTCCCAATGGATTCTTAAGTTACCTAAATAATCATTTACTTATTACTTTTGGGTAATTTGTCATTAAAATAAAATAACATGAATAGCATTTAATATCCATTCTTAGGGAGTACATTAAAAATATGATTGCCAAAATAAATGAAAGAATTAATTCTCAACCCCTAGCCATACATGCACATGCGGTAGGAAATGAGGGTAGAGAGAAAGTTGCATCAGAGTTCTTAAAGTTAGCATCCCATTTATCCAGATAGTGTAATCTTGTTTGTCTTCATCTGGCTGCTTAAAGGAAAACTGATTGTATTAAGGTGTAGCTCTGATGCGTTCTTTTTGAAAGATCAGAGTATTAAATTGCCACAATAAATCATAGCCTAAAACAAAATGAACACAGAATAGATTTGCTTTTTCTTTAACATCATCTTCACTTTTTCTTTTTATCTCTTCACTTATATCTTTACCAACTTTGCATCTTTTCATCTCAAGTCTTTTTTTTCATATCTTCAATATCTTCGTCTTGTTTTTTTTTAACATTCTGAATTTTATTTATAATCCGAACAAGCATTGTGAACCATTATTAATATTGTTATTATTAATAATAATATTAATATTATCCGAATTATGTTCTGCTATTAAATGTTTTTCTGTGGGTGTAATTAATGAAACAGCCAACTGAAATCCAAGTGATAATTTTATGGCATATTTTAATAACATCATCTTTAGTAAGTAGACAACCGGAGAAATGAAGAGAAATGACAATTGTAAGAGATAAAACAAGAGGTTATTTTAATCCAGGCACTATTCAGTAACCTTGCTATATTAGAGAATTTCTTGCCATCAGAGAAGAGATTATTAAAATTCCCCATTTCAAAACAAAAAAAGAGTAAACTTTTCTTGTAAAAGGAAAAAAAATTATTTCTCTGATTATGGATATAAGCTGTGATATAGGCACAGCTGAGTAACTTATGAAATGATTATGTCTCTTCCAGCTGTGAAGGGTTACGTAGTATCACCACTATTCTTCTACCAGGATTGTTTTGGGGTTAGATAACCCACAAAGGTTGACATGCCATTAAACAAAAAAATGATAACGGCTACATGTCTAAACTTCTTCTAGATCAATTAATGTCTATTCTTTTTGATCAGAAGATTTTTGAAAAACACAGGTTTGCGCAAGTGCTGCACTTGTCATACGCACCAGACTCTCACGCTTGACTAATAAATCCTGAAATGCAAGATGAGATAAAGAATGTATCAAGACTAAATGTTTCAATTTTAGAATTTAAATGAAGAATGTACACAGCTGAGCAACTTATAAAATAAAGTGATCAAGTCGAAATTGCTGGTTTGTCATCTTGACAAAGTCGGTACTAATTCTCCCTAGTTTTTCATTGGCAGAATTGTGCAAGAGTAACACATTCTATATTCACTAGACCATTGCTCTATTTGACTTTTCTTTATTTCTCAAACTGAAAATTCATCTTGTGGATAAAATTTGAGGATGTGGAGGACATTAAAAGAAATATGACACTGAAGACCATTTTATTTAAGAAGTTTTGATATTGCTTTGACTATATCAAGGAAACTATTTTAAAAAATACATTTCATTCATTGTTTAATCATGTAAATATGTAGCAGTCCAAAATTGAGTACCCTTTTTTATTAATGCAATTTTATTTTTGACTAAACAGTTTCAATGCTATAGTGTTTCATCATAAATCATCATCATCATCATCAATAAGTTGTGCTGACAGCTCAGAGGTTCCCTAACTCTCTCTTGCCATCCATCCCTATCATCCATCACCCTTAGCAGATTCATAAGACTTCATCCAGTGTCTAGACAGGGCCGATGTATATAAATCCTTGCTGGTTAGCCAACACTGGTTCATCCATGTGTAGGAGTCGATAAAAGAACATCACTTATGAGTTCATCTTGCATGTCTTGTTCATCTTACTTGGATGGTTTGTGAAATGGGAGGTAAGTGGTTGTATAGTTGCTGTTTTGTCGGGTGTTGCTTCCAGGATTGGTTCAAAATAGTACATAAAATTCTTGTGTAGTTCCCAACTAACTTTTTCTTCATGAATTTTGTTAGCATCCACGGGTGCATCCATACAGTAATACTGACACAACCACAGCTTGGAAGCTAAGACTCCCATATGATCGATAACTTGTCAATGGCTGTCTACACCTTCACAAGGCACATGTTGACATTTCTTTTAGTTGATGAAATATTGCTGCCGAGATATGAGAACTAATTTCAGAGCCATCTCTATTTTAAGCGTTCACATAGAGACTAATGCCTCCTTCTGCCTGCTCCAGGTTAGGCAGCTGAGATTCAGCTTGGGCAGGTCTATTTGTAAGAAGTGCTAGGTCATGTACATAGTCAGTATAACATGTGCTTCTAGTCTTTTTAAATGTGAAACCATTTTTTCATTTGATCAGTTGACATTCATAGTACATAACGTAAGCAGATTATAACCATATATGGTGCTAATCTATCTCCTTTCAAGACTCCAGTACTGATGTCGAAAAAGTTGGTGTCTCCATCAGGCGAGCAAAGAATTGCTTTCATGTTTTTGTATAGCATCATTATAACGGTAACAGTTTATTTGGGGAGACTATAGGCTAGTAGTATTTGCTCCATCTTTCTTCTGTGTATAGAATTAAATGCCTTGGAGAAATCAATGAACAGTAGTGTTGCCTCAAAATATTTTGCACCAACTCCTTTTATGATTCAACAGATAGTCAGAATCTGTGAAGTTGTGGATCAATTTTTCCAAAAGCCATTCTGATTTTTCCTGAGAATTTTCTCGACATCAGATTGAATACAATGGAGAAGCAAGGCCTTATAAACCTTAGCAGTAAGAGTTATGCCTCTGTAGTTCTTAAGGATTCAAGGGTTGCCTTTCTTGCAGAATGGCAAGATGTAACCTTTCATCCATTTTTCTATTGTGTTTTGTTTATCTGCCATGTTGTATAATCAAAGAAGTATATCAACAAATTTCCTTGTCTTTCATATTTCAGGAGGGATTTCATTTAAGCTAGCAGCTTTTTGGCTTCTTTTTTTTTCACTATTTCAACAAGTTCTTCTTCCATAAACTGACCTTGTTTGATGTCTAGTTGGCAATTAATAATTTTTTGGTAGGTTTATCGTGATTTCTGGAAGACTTCCATGCATATTCTTGAAATGTTCTTTCCATTTAGGAAGTCTTTTTTCCCAGCTGGCAACTTTTAGTTTTGCTCTCAACATGCTTTTCCTCTCCAATCATTTCATTTACTGTCAGCCATGTTAATTGCTATTGTCTGTCTTCTACCAAATTTCTGATTTTATTGATTTGGCCATGAATGTATTTGAGCTTTTCTTTTTTCTATGAGTTAGTTCTCCCTGGACTCTCTTAAGCCTCTGTGCATTGGCATTTGTTGGGTTTCTTTTATTGAGTAAAATGCTTTTTTCCTGTTATCCCATTTTTTCTTAACTGTTATTGACTCCCATGGAACTCGACATTCGGCTCTTGGTTTGTTTGGTTTGTACTTGGATGTTGCTTCAATATGGGCGGAAATAAAGTTTTTTATTCATCATTCAGAGAATGTCTCCTGAACTGTATCAAACTTGTTTCCTTATAATTATTGCTTATATCTTATATCTTTATTGGCAACTGAGGGCCAGTGTTATATTGTGGGGCTTTAATTGTTTATGTCTTATTTCTGTGTTGACTCAGGCATATTTTTGCTGAGATGATTCTGTGATCAAAAGATACTCCTTCAAATGAGAAGTATGTCTCACAGTTGAAAGCACTATTTATCCACTTATTGTTTATGAGTATATAATGTAGCCTTGTTTTAGAGTTATTTAGGTAGGTGTACTAAGTCTGTTGCTTTCCCTCTCCTTTTCAGAATTAGAGTTTGGCCTGTTCTTGAGTGAAAAATCTGCTAGATATTTCCCATTTCTTTTTGGCAAGTTGTGTAAGCAGAATTTATTATTTTCATCTTTGCTTATTTGAGTATTCATGTCTCCACTGTTGCTCAGAACATTGTGCTTGGGAATGTGTCTGACAAGGGAACATATCTTACCATAGGAGGTGGTGACATGCATTTCATCACTGTCATTGGGGAAACAATAGCAAGAGATGATTGTTGTGTAGGGGTTACCATTAAATGTAGCACAAATCATTTACGATTGTATTTTCTCTATGATATTTAGTGATTTTAAGGCATGAGGACTGAGAAGCATTCCTACACTTCCAGTGGCTGCATAAATGGAGTTGCAGACACTGAGACAAATGTTCATCCATTACCAATATCATGGTATTTTAGTTCTAGTTCATTATAGTCGTATCTGTGTTCTTATATGTATATGATGTCTCTATTATGCTTGGCTGCAGATACTGACAACTCAGCTCGTCTATTATGTTAAATGTCACTATGTTAACAATGCTTTTGCAGCCAAGTAAATTTGGTTTGAGCTCTGTAGCTGACTTTTCAAACACTGGAGTCAGAGCTTCAGTGTCAGTAGAACTCATCTCTTGTTAGCCACATGAAGAGTGGTGCATTTTGGATGTAGGATTTGAATTAGTCATAGTAATCTTTCAATGGTTGTTTTTTTTTCCTTTTCAATAGACTAGTGAGGTTCCTTTGCCCAGGTGAAATGCACGGTTGATCCATCTTTCGATTCATCTGCCTTACTTTACATCTACCATACTGCATTCTATAGTTTTCCATTGCTATGTGCTTGTGTGGCTTATCTAATACTCTTTACCTTCAGAGTCTGTTATCTAGGCAGGATAAATATTGCAGTGTTTTATTGTTGCAAGTTTATACGTATCCGGTGTCACCCTTGTAGAGTTTTGATAATGGGAGTTTTCCTTCTCAGCAGAAAAAAGACAAGTTTTATATTTAGGCTTTGAAATTTCTTAAGTTTCAACTTAATATAAATTTAACTATACCTTTTATTTTAATCAGGTTTTGTGAATTGATCTTATTACTTTTGGTGTTGGCCTTCATCCTCTGTCTGATGGCAAAAGATCCTGGTGGCACCAGGGGTGGCAGTATCATTTTAGCCACCAAAATTGTGGCATCAACCCTGGTTGGTGGCTGATGAGGACAGGGTATCGCACATGTTTTCACATGTATGATAAAGTTTGAATACCAAGACTCTCTGGAAAACAAGATGACTCTTCAGAAAGACAAAGTGACCTTTTAGAAAGTTGGAGTGACATCTTGGAAAGACAAGGATCTATGTCAAATCATGAACAGGACAACAGACATAGAATCCTCTCTGTGTGACTGTAGCGGAGAGGGAGAATATATCCCCCATTAGACTGATTTTAAAGGAAACGACCTTGAACTGGGCCCGGATACAGTATGTTCTTTTGGCAGAAGATTTAATGGTTTGCGTAGTTTACGTATTGTGACAGTCAATTAAAATATCAATCCCAAGATGGGAGTTTATTTTTCGCACGTGTGAAGACAGGGCGGCCTGGCACTTGATCCCTCATAGAATAAGTCCTAGTCCAGTGTCCTTTCTTGGGCATATAGGAACTGGCATATTATGTGGGGTTTAATTTGGTGCTAGACTGACCGCCGCTGGCAAGGAGTTTCCAAACTTCACATTCACACACACACACACCAGGCCACTAGCTCTTCCTACCCCTAGGATAATGGAAGATATGGGCCTCTAGGTTTAGATATAATGATATTAATTATAGTAGTCAACAATTCCGGTTTCCTGTATAATATTTTTAAAGGAAAGAATAGGACAATTTAGGTGAGAATAACATGAGGTGAACAAAGCTGAAAAAGAGAGCATGCAATTGACAACTTGACAGGCAGACAACACAATGAATAAATTTCAACATGTGGGCACATTAAAATATGACGAGGTTTTTAATACACACGGACACACCTATTCAATGTGTCGGCTATATTATCAACGGATAATACATAAATACAAATGTCTTTCTTTAATCTTGTCTTCCGTTCCTTCTTTAACTTGAGATAGAGAGAGAATATGTAATAGCAGTACTCAGGAAGGGTGGAGGGAGAAAGTCTTAATGCTTACTTAGCTTTTGATGGGTTCCTTCTGAGAGTATTTTCTCTTTCATGGGCTAGTGGGTTTTTTTTTTTTTTACATAGCTCGGCTTGAATGCGTCTTTCATCTTGTCCAAGAGCTTTCCGCTTCTTCACCCAGAGTTTGGCATGAGACTCCATTCACCACGACCTCTGTTCCACAACTAATATTCTTTATCCCTATTTCCGCTGACGAAAGAAGGTGCTACTTCCGCTTTAGGGTTCTGGCCAATCATTTAGCCTCTTTCTTCTTCCCTCCGGTCACAGAGTGCAAACATCTGTTGGCTTTCATTCTGACCTGGATTTGTTACTTCGGCCGTGAGGAATTGACCTACATTCTTTTCTTCCTTCAACGGCCGGCTGAAGTTGACCTACATTCCTTATTCCTCTTTAACAGTCAGTCTTTGGCGACCTGTTAATTCAAACACGGAGGGGTATTAGAAATTCCTTATTTCTCTCCTCTCAGTGGTAGACCACGTGACAGTATCCATAAAGCATGCAGGAGCAAACAACATAATTCTCTTATCGAAGAATGTAAATCGAATGATGGGGTTATGAATCTGGACTACAGCCACAGCATTCAGTATTCCATGGTAGAGCAACAGCACCTCAGAGAAGTTCTTAGCAAACCAAAAATCCAGTGGCCCAAATGTAAACGGAAAGCTAATTGGACAAATCTTCACCAAGATCTTTCATTTATTCTTACAACCAATCTTAAGGATCCCATTAGACAGCAGATCATTTTTCTTTGTAAGTTGTATAAAAAAGGAAAAACAACCAAATTGATGAAAATGAATACAAGTTATAAGCGACATAAAAAAGAAAAACAACCCAATTGATGAAAATGAATACAAGTTATAAGTGACATAAAAAGGAAAAACAACCAAATTGATGAAAATGAATACAAGTTATAAGTGACATAAAAAGGAAAAACAACCAAATTGATGAAAATGAATACAAGTTATAAGTGACATAAAAAGGAAAAACAACCAAATTGATGAAAATGAATACAAGTTATATGTAACATAAAAAGGAAAAACAACCAAATTGATGAAAATGAATACAAGTTATAAGTGACATAAAAAGGAAAAACAACCAAATTGATGAAAATGAATACAAGTTATATGTAACATAAAAAGGAAAAACAACCCAATTGATGAAAATGAATACAAGTTATAAGTGACATAAAAAGGAAAAACAACCAAATTGATGAAAATGAATACAAGTTATAAGTGACATAAAAAGGAAAAACAACCAAATTGATGAAAATGAATACAAGTTATAAGTGACATAAAAAGGAAAAACAGCCAAATTGATGAAAATGAATACAAGTTATAAGTGACATAAAAAGGAAAAACAACCAAATTGATGAAAATGAATACAAGTTATAAGTGACATAAAAAGGAAAAACAACCAAATTGATGAAAATGAATACATCTGAAAGCCAATGCATTTGAGGAACTTTTACTCCGTCCAGTGGCAAAAGCTGCTAATGGCACCAGGGATGGCAGTACCACCTTTGCCACCAAAACTGTGGTATTACCTCGGGTTGGTTGCTGATTAGGACAGTGTATCACATGTGATTTTACATGTTGTAGGATAAAATATAAATGTTTATTTTTTTAAAAACATTTAAATTACTTTTGATGATTAATTGACCTTTTCTTTGGCTTCTTTTTCTTCACTGTTTTTCTGATTGTACACAATATTTAAACATTCACACAAAGAAATTTAGTATAATAAAGACTTGCTTTTTTCTACAACACTGTTTTCTTTAAGTATACTTTTCTGATATTTTTTGATAAGGAGAAAACTCTTTATTTGAAATTTTTAGGTGTGTGCTTGTTTATTGGGGATGCTGTATATGTCAACTGATACAAGTTCCAGTTCCAGCATTTGATGGGTCAGATGAAAATATCTTTAATGCTGAATATTACTTAGCCTGACTATTCTGACCAACCTGCAGTTATGTAGCACCAAATGCAATAAGAACAAATGTGTTTCTTCATCTTGATTAAATTTATTTGCAATTCAGGTTATTATACAAACCATTTTTTATATTTGGTGGGAAAGCTTCTTTACTCATGGACAAATCTTGACAGCCCTTTTTGGCAATAAGCAATTGTTCTTTCCTCAGACAATCAACAAATCTTAACAACACTTGTTGGCAATAGGTGATTGTTCTTTCCTCAGACCATTGATAAATCTTGGCAAACCTTGTTGGCAATAGGTGATTGTTTTTCCTCAGACTATCAACAAATCTTAGCAACACTTGTTGGCAATAGGTGATTGTTCTTTCCTCAGACCATTGATAAAACTTGGCAAACCTTGTTGGCAATAGGTGATTGTTCTTTCCTCAGACCATCAACAAATTTTAACAACACTTGTTGGCAATAGGTGATTGTTCTTTCCTCAGACCATCAATAAATCTCAGCAAACCTTGTTGGCAATAGGTGATTGTTTTTCCTCAGACCATCAACAAATCTTAGCAAAACTTGTTGGCAATAGGTGATTGTTTTTCCTCAGACCACTGGTAAATTTTGGCAGGCCTTGTTAGCCATTTGTAATTGTTCTTTCCTCAGACTATTGACAAATCTTGGCAGCCCTTGTTGGCAATTGGTGATTGTTACTTCCTCAAACCATTGTCAATAGGTACACACTGGATAAATGAGAGTATCCCACAAGCTGTGACATTTCCGAAATTTTAATACAAAAATGTCACCTACTCCCTGGATAATAAACTGGGATACAATGAAAAAAGCTCCGGCACATAGAGAGGGTAAAAACAAGTGCAGATTATATCTCAAAGAAAAACTTTATATGCTAGAATATCTGGAATTGATAAATTGCTTCATGAGAAAACTGAAGTGATTTCTAAGTTCAGACATATGAACAAAATTTTTGTGTCATTTACTCCCAGATTAAGCACAAGGAACAATTTCTCAGATCTTACTTGTTTGGTCAGTAGAACATTAAAATCCACAATATATATTTTTTGGTTGTGTGTACAAGCATTATGTACATATGGACAATTTTCTTAAATTTCACTTGTCAAACCAGTTTCTTCCTCTTTCTGTCAGATAATTTTAGAAATACATGAAACTCCAAGTAATGGACTGAGTTACTTGTAAATATAATTCTAATATATATATACAGATAGATAGATAGATAGATTGAGAGAGAGAGAAAGAAAATATAGGGTTATTCAAATATATATATATATATATATATATATAGCTATTTTTGTTAGATTTCTGTCTAATGATTGTGTTCACCACATGAAATTTTAAGAAATCAGTGTTCATAATTATGATATCTATTTAATAGTTTTATGCCTGTTTGCTTTAATAATATCAGGCATTTCTTATGTAAAGTTTTCTAATTATTTATATATGTATGCTTATGTATATGGGTTCTTTTTACATGAGAAAGTTTTGTTAAAATTACCCTCCAGTTTTATTACCTTTAAATTTATAGCTGATTAAATTATTATATTAAATCAGTATTAAACTATCCAATTCAAATTCATTATCAATCTATCCATATATGACAAAAATTCTCATGTTTGTAATTATAATGAAAGGAAAATCATTGCAAGATTTTGTTAGAGTAGTGTACTTACAGAATAAAGCAATTTCCAATCCAGTTTGCAACTGATCTGCATTCATGCTAATCATAATTTTTTAATCATCCAATTTTTTGATATAATGAAGATAACTATACAATGCTAATAAGAATTGTTCACTCCTTCCTAAACAGAAGCATCTCTATCATCATGGACAACTGTTACATTAGAAACTCAGTGGGTTCACTAGTCTAATTTCAGATCAGCATAATTAATTGGAATCAAAATATCAATGTGATTTTATAAAATTGAAGAAAAGTTTTTTAATAGTTGCTTATCAGTCAATGTAGATTTCATGCACACATATAGATTTTTTTCTCATCTATACAGTGTTTCAAAAATTTGATATCATTTGGGAAGGATAGAGTGTTTCAAAAATTTGATATCATTTGGGAAGGATAAAGTGTTTCAAAAATTTGATATCATTTGGGAAGGATAAAGTGTTTTAAAAAATTTGATATCATTTGAGAAGGATAAAGTGTTTCAAAAAATTTGATATCATTTGAGAAGGATAAAGTGTTTCAAAAATTTGATATCATTTGAGAAGGATAAAGTGTTTTAAAAAATTTGATATCATTTGAGAAGGATAAAGTGTTTCAAAAAATTTGATATTATTTGAAATATACAGAGTGTTTCAGAAAAATTTGAATCATTTCATATTCTAATTACTTTTAAAAGAAAGTTTTTAAAACAGTTGATATGCTAGAAAAAAGTGACAAAAATGAACTGATATAAAATGTCAATCTGTTGAATGAAAATTGTCTATTAGTTATTTATATTGACACATTCCCAAATATTCTAATCATCGGTGGAAACATGAATGCTCGATTGAACAAAGATGGAAATAATAAATTTTGCTTAAGCAATCTTCAAAATAGAAAAGGTGAATATTTCACAGATTTTTTGTTCACTAAATTTCAATAAATTCCAACAAGGGGACGAAAAGCTATGGATCTACACCTGCCCAAATAATGGTAAAGCATAGCTAGATTATATACTCATAAAGAAGAAGTGTATAAATAGTGTTCTGAACGGGGAAGCATACTCCTTTTTTGAAGGAGTATTAGACAAACTAGACACGCAGGACACTGCTGGAGAAGCAGGGACGAGCTCATAAGTGATGTACTCCTATGGACCCCCACATATGGCTGTTCAAAAGCAGGATGACCAGCTCGAACATACATACAGCAGCTATGTGAGGATACGGGTTGTAGCCCTGAAGACTTGCCAGAGGCGATGAACGATAGGGGGAAGTGGCGAGAGAGGGTGAGGAATATCCGTACTGGCGGCACGACATGATGATGATGATGATGATCTGATCACAGAATCATCTTGGCAAAGATATGCCTAAGCCTACGCAGAAATAAGAAATAGTCAAAACCACATGTTATAACTGGTACTCCCTTACCAATAGAGATACACATAACGGTAAGTTAGAAGTACTCCTCAGTACTCCTCAGGAGACATCTGAAAGAAGTTCTCTGAATGATAAATATGAAGACTGTTATTGACCACATGGAAGCAGTTGCAGCAGAGTTCATACCAACCAAACCAAGAGCCAAATGCAGAGTTCTATTTGAGTCACTAGTAGTTAGGAAATAAATGAGATAATTTTAAAAAAAAACATCCTTACACAATAAAAGAAACCCTACCAATGACAACATGCAGAAACTTAAGAAAACCCAGAAAGAACTAATACATACCAAAAAGAACAATTAGAATGCATTCAAGGCAAAATCAAAAAGATTAGAAATTCAGAAGACAGACAATCCTGAATAGCATGGCAGACAGTAGATGAAGTGAGCAGAATTTTGTGTTGATTCAACATTTAAACAAAAAGTTATTAGATTACAAAATAATATAATTCTTTCCTTAAACACACACACACACACACACACACACACACACACATATATATATATACATATATCAGTGGGCATGAACACTATCCCCAATGAATAAGTACAAATCTGAAAAGTTCTTATAAAAGGTTTTCTCCTAAACCAAAGATACCTGAATTTTATTATATCTCATCATCATCTGATCATCTTATCATGCAGTTAGGAGGGATTTTCCTAACTTTCTCTCACCATTCATCTCTATCGTCTATCGCTTCTGGCAGGTCTTCTAGACCACATCCTATGTCCATACAGAGTTGTTGTAGATAAGTTCTAGCTGGTTGTCTAATACTTGCTTGTCTGTATGAAGGGGTCTAAAGGAAAATGCCACTTATGAGTTCATTTTGTGGGATGTTGCTTCCAAGATACAGTCAAATATATGATTAGGTATTATTCATAACCAAACTCTACAGCCTTGAAACTCTGTAATCAAAAATAAAATGGCATAAACAGAAAAGGAATACTTAATTTTAGTCTGCTACATATTTACATTTGTTCACAATGTATCTATGTATGTATGTAAGCTGAAGTGATTATACAGAGCAATGATATGTAATTGAAGGTTCAAAAAGTGATGATTACAATTATATAAAGACAAGACAACTGCTTTCAAATTTGATTGATTAAAATCTGCACAACTAAGGAAGACCACCATTCAAATAAATGGGTACATTCTCTTTCAATAAGCAATAGAAAAACATGACTTACTAAAAAAATAATTGGAACCAAAAATATGGTTTGAATATAAGTGTGATCACCATAAAAAAAAAGGTGCCTTAAGCAATTTGAGGTCACAAAACAAGTATTTTGCAAAAGGCCTGATTTTCTTAAAGAATAAACAGGAAAAGTCGTAGTAATGTAGTGGCTGACATGCCGGACTGCAGCATCGTAGTAAGCCAGTTTGCATTCTAGTTGCTCTATTACATTCACTTTTGAACTAATACCCCTTGGGAAAGGTATGAACCTTTTTATCTCTCTTCCCCAGCTATAAAGGGGGGGGGTAAATAGTACTACTGCTGTTCTTCTACAAGGATGGCTTTAGCATTAAATAACCCATGAAGGCTGAGATGCCATTTAACGAAGAAAGCAAAGCAAAGCAAAGAATAGATAAGCCTGTATTTAATTCACCAAAGTATAGATTTAGTCAGAATTAAAGCTTTGGTCAGTGCTTTAAATAGGCATAGAGTAATAAATCAAGGTTTAATATCTTTGGATCAAATAGATGGAGGTACATCAGAATATAGGCCACATTGATTTGGAACAGAGGAGAGAAGATCATATTAAAGAATGTTAAGAAATGGTATTGGGCTACTTTTATTGAATTTTTACATGTTTTACTGGTCTTATCTGAAAGTATTACATGTTTACCATATATATATATATATATATATATATATGTATATATATGTAAGGGGTGTTCAAAAATTTTTAAACCTTAGCCACATTTTACATTTGTTACACACTTCTTACATTTGTATGGGCTTCATCTGCAGAGAAATTAAAACATAAACCTGAATTAGTTTTTTTAGATTTATAAGAAGGGGTAATGTGTTGCCATAGCAAAAAATGTTCAGCTATGGCTCTTCTTTCTGTGTGAGGCTTAGAGCTATTTGAACGACCCATACACGACGTGCATACAATAAGTTTCCAGATTTTTTCGTATAGGCATTTAAATCTCTTGAAAATTCAGTATGTTATTGCTAAACATCTTCTGAGATGACTGGCCAATTTTTATGATTTCACGTTCAAATGACCAGCTACAGCAGGAATACACCCTACTAAAGCCAGATTGTCACAGCTGGTGAATTTCAAAAATGCAATTTGGACATGAGGACACTTTAGAAGAATGATGTGCAATAAAATTGGGTTTTAAACTTGGAAAAAATTCCTACAGAAACGTATGGAATACTTCAGACTGCTTTTCAACCATCTTGCATGAATCGAGCATCAGTTTTTGAGTGGCATAAGAGATTCAAGGAAGGCAGGGAGTCTGTGAGGGATGATGAGAGGTGTGGAAGGAGTAAGCAAGTCAGAACACCAGAGTTGATTGGCCAAAGGGTTAGGGTTAGGGTTACTATGTTGAGGTTGTAAGGGAGTTCAGGAAGAGATTCCATTGGAAGAGGCCAGCACTCTTCAAATCGAGTCAGTGCCATTTCCACCAGGACAATGCACCAGTCTACAACTCCATCCTTGTCACAGGCTATTTGACCAAGATGGGCATCAAGACAGTTCCCTCCTTATAGTCGAGACCTTGCTCCCTGTGGCTTTTGGTTATTCTCTAAGCTCAGAGGCTGTTGTTATGAGACAATTGAGGAGATGAAAGAGGCTGTGACAAAGGTCATTGACATGCTCACACAAGAGAACTTCCATGGGGCTTCCAGAAGTTGCTGGAACGGTACAAGTGCATTGCAGCCGGAGGAGATTACTTCAAAGGGGACTAGAGTTTCATGTGTGTACTATCAATAAAAGTGCCCATACGAAAAAGTCTGGAAACTTATCGGAAGTACCTCGTATATATATATATATATATATATATATATATATATATACTGACAATATTTTTCAAGCCTAAAATAAGATGATAATAAAACAGGATAAAAACTCACAACAAAGAAGTTCTTGTCAATCATCAGGTGAGCTTGTATTTGACATGTCTGAGGTCTGTTGCCTAACAAAAAATTTACTTTACCAAGCCAAAGAGACTGGAGATGATCAATATAGGACCGACAATGGGACCATGGGAAGAATGATACAATAATCTAAAAGTTTCTTTCAATAACAAATGAGATGCAAATAGTACAAGACCATCTAAGTTCATCTGGGAATACAAAGAAAAATATGGAGAAGGAACCAACATTTTATTAAGACTCTAAACTTGTAATGAGGGTCTGAAAAATTGTAAATTGTTCTTGGGGGAAAAATACCATCTAAGTTTTTGTTATTGAAATAATTTGAAAACAAAAGATCAGAGTTGGTTACTAAATGCTGCCATGAAAGTAAATATTTATTTTGTAATTTGGCACCAAACTGAGCCATGTGACTTAATATGTCAACCGCATAAGAGTCACGTGACTTGAAAAGAGTATATATTTATTCAGTTGAATCTGACAGAAGTCAGACGTGTCAAAAACCGACTCCCCTGAAGATCCACAATGTGAAACTCTAAGTTGTGAGTTTTTATCCTGTTTTATTATTTATTTTATACTCGAAAAATATTGTAACTTCACTCTTCATTTTTGTGTATAGTGAATTGTGAAAATTTTAGACATGAATAGTGTTTTTAGTTTTGAATTTTAATCTTAATTTTATATATATATATATATATATATATATATACACACAAAAATGTTGTTACCTCAGAAATGTATAATAATGTCAAATCTCAGTAATCCTTTTTCAAATGATTACATATTATTTCTTTTGAGCAACTTTCAATTTCTAAGTTGTGAAAAATAAATAAACATCTGTAATGATATATTTTTTAATTGATATCCATTGAGTTAAGGCAACAAGACTGGATCGGAATTGAAAATTGCATTTTGATGTTTTCATTTTAATTTTTAAGAAATTCCTTTAACTCTGAAACTGATCTCAATTCACTAATCATCTTAATTGTAGATTGAGGATTCCTGCATTTCAGTTTGTCGATCTTCAATCTCAAAATAATCCATTCAATCAACCTTAATCTTTAGAGCTTAAAGGATTAGTTTGAAACTCATCTATCAAATATTCTTTGCCCAAGAATCAAAAAAGTTTATACATCTATAAAAATTTCTAATTAACTTAATTATTTTGCCTTTTGTAATTCATTGTATAAATACACACTATTGTTTAATTAAACTAGAACACTGGCTCAGTTGTTACAATTTTGAATTTGTCATCATCAAATCTCAGATTCAGTCACCAGGGTCATCAATACAATCAGATTATTGAGTAAGAGATTTAAAATTATAAACTCTGACTGTTGGTAATGTAATGTGTTGAACTGTGGCTTTTAACTATTGATAGCTGTGTAGTGTTCACCAATGGTCTAGGAAACCTGGGTTCAATCCCTTGTTGCGTCATACCAAAGACGCAAAAAATGGTGCTTGATACCTCCTTACTTAACACTCACCAATATAAGGTACGTATCAAGGGTGAAGTGGAGCAATCGAAGAAAAGGAGCAGCACCCTCCTCTACATCTCAGTGTAGTAGCTATCGAAAAGAGAGTCTTCTGGTCGCCCTCGACTAAAGGGAGACAACTGTACTTACTTTTATATATATATTTTTTTTTATGTTGAATTAAAAGATTTTTGACCCCGTTATCATTTCACTTTTCGTTCTTTCATTCTTTCCTTTTTCTAGTCATCTTTTATTGGAAAAAAAAGAGAAGATTGAGAAATTTGTTGGCAGAAGAAAAAGAAAAAAATTTAAGCCAACCCTGGAACAAGGCTATATTTAATGGAGTGTTTACTTGCTCATTCACTCAAATAAATATTCTACAATAACAGGTGGGCAACAAAATGTTAAATTGGGGAAAATCATTGAGGATAAAACAGATAATATTAATGAGGTTGTAGGAGGATGCAAACAAGAAGATAGTGGAGGGAGGAAGTAATGAAGGAGCGGAGGAAGGAAGAAAGTGAAGCAACGAAGAAGTAAAGATGGAAGAAGAAGAAGAAGAGATTAAAGAGTTACAAAAAAAGATTAAAAAATGAATGTAGAACCGAAGAAAAATCTGTTCATTTCTGCTGTGGCCACATAACAACTGAAAGAAATAAAAATAATAAAAAGCTTTGCAACCCTAAAATTTCAAGGCATTTTTTTCAGATATTATTAGAAGAGCAAAGAAAAAAACGTTTTGAGTTTCTAAAAAAAATCTGTTTAAACTAAATGGAATTTCTGCATAACTGTTTTTTCTCACCCCCCCCCAAAAAAAACAAAGGGGTGAAAACTAGATAAAATGGATTAAAGATAAATTCTCAGTTGCTTTATACTCTGAGGGGTGACTTTCTAAGGAGGGAAAACCAGTGGAAGGGAATGGTTCTGCTTGACATCTCTCTAAAAAGTATAATGCAGTTGGCACTATGGAAGTATAAAACATTGTTGAGATATATTTGTGGTTAGGTAGGCAATGGGTTTGTCTTCTGATGCATCATAGAAGGGTTTTGATGTTGGCTAAAAATGACCCATTTTTTAATGGCATAATTATTCTAGAAGTACATGCTTATTATCATTATTATTCATGTAGCTTGTAGATTACACACACACACACACACACACACACACACACACACACACACATATATATATATATGCATGCATATATATATTGGTCATATATGTGTGTGTATGTTGATTTTGATATAAATATATTCATATTCATGTATATACATATACATATTTATACATATAACCCTATGAAATACTTCATGTTATCACTGATACAAATGTATATGTATGTGCATTCACACACCTTGTGTGTGTGTGTGTGTGTGTGTGTGTGTGTGTGTGTGTGTGTGTGTGTGTGTGTGTGTGTGTGTGTGTAAAGCAAGAACTAGATATACAAATATTCTCCCTTATTTTTTTCCTTTTTTCTTTGATTTTAACAATTGAATATTGATTATTGATTAATGTTTGATTTACACAAAATCTGAACAGAAAAATCTCCTTTCTTTGCTTTCTTTCTCTTTTTCTTCTCAACACTTTCATTTTTCTTTTTCCAGTTCTTTTTTCAATTCTTTCCCAAATATTTCCCTGCTAATGTCATCGAAAAAAGTAAACATTTTAAAATTCATTTGTAAATTTGGAAATATTTGCAGAAAACATAACCTGTGGTTGTTTTAACAAGGTAATGTTCTTAAATTTAATGAATCAAGTTGCGAAAAGCAACATAAATTTCTCATCCAAAGAGATAGGAGCGGGAAAATATTTTCAAAAATGAAGAGACCTATAAAATGTAGATCTCTTGTACAAATGGTGTGCACAGAATACATCTGAAAATAATTAATTCTTGTACAAGTGGAATGCTTGGCTATATCGGATCTCCTCTGCTTATCCAATATGATAAAGAGATTAGTTCTACAATCATAATCAGTCAATAATTTTTATCATTATAAAAATTAGAGAGAATGAAAAATTACTAATAATTATTGTCTTAAAAAAATTTCTCAAACAATCTAATCGAGAAGAAATCTGAAAATAAAGCAATCTTCTTTTTTTTTTGCAAATCAAAGTGCTTAACAAAAGTAAAAACAGAGAATGAACAAAAAGAATACTTTTCATACCAAGAACAAAGAAACTGGCCAAATTAACAGTTCAAACAAATCATATGAAAAATATTTCCCTAGGGAAAAAATTTAATAGAAAAATCAAAAATATTTTTTAGAAGCAAAGACATAATGAAAAACATAAAAGAAATTTTTAGATAATCATTAGAAAATGTCTTATTACCATTTAATAACAAATAATCATCTCCCTTAGAGAATTGGCAAGTCCATTAGGGGTGTTATAGGCTGTCACTTGACAGTCCTGAAATCTATTCTTGACTTTTTTCACCTTTGTTTTTCCCACAGTAGAGACATTGTCTTTACCTCAGCCAGGGAACAATGAAATAATACGGTTATATTACCTACACTTATCAAATAAGCCTTTTTCCATTTTTTAACCTTTCTACATATGTTATATAACTGGAATGAAGGAACAATACTTGTTAATAAAAATATATAACTTTCTTGTTATGGGGGGGTGCACTTGCTAACAGCTCTCCAAATTTGTCTGAATCTCTGCGCATATCTGTCTGTAAGTCTCTTTTCATTGTATGATATTCTCAATGTCTACGCATTTTCCTTCTGGTTCTCAATTCGCGTGATTTATTTCTGCTATCACCTTGTTTACACAGTTGGAATATCCTGTTTAGAAATCCACAACTGACATGCTGTCAAAAGTCAATATGTAGCACATACTGCTCATTCATGGGACAATATATAAATAGTACTAGCTGTTGAGAGACATTTTTGTGTATTTTTTCCTTTAATACTGTTGGTATTGTATATTGTATATATTAATGCTAAATGTTCTTGTATGTGTAAATAAGTTTTATCTTGTCTTGCCTTCCATTGCATTCAGTATTAGTATATCATAGATATAACAATGCTGATATTAGTCTTTGGTGAAATGGAACTCGATTAAATATATTCCTTACCTAAGCATTTCAATACAGAATCATTTAAGAGTTTTTGGTCTTTGCTCCCAGAATTTGATGCAATGATATTTAAGAATTCAATCATAAGAATGGAAATGTTGAATTAAAAGGGTTCTCATCATAAAAGGCACATTTTTGTTTTGTTTGCAAGCACTATCAAATTAATGTCTGGCCACCAGCCTAATTTATATAAAAAATCAAATAATTATGTTTTTATGCACAACTCATGTGATGTGCATAAAAACTGTCAGGAAAATCTGAAAACACCATGTATTTGATTGTCAATATATTGAGGTTCCATCACATTGACTATATTTTTCTTTTTGAATGAAACATCCCCCCAAAATGTCAATTTTCTTATTATTACAGCTTTTTAGTTTTTTATCTAACTTAAAGGTAATGAGGGGGTGTCCTCGTGGTGTAATGGTCAAAGCACTGGACTGCAGGATTGTAGTAAGCAAATTCAAACTCCAGTCAGACTATTACGTTCACTTTTGGTCAAATACCCTTGGGAAAGGTATGAACCCCCTTATCCTCCCAGCTATGGGTTAAATAGTACCACTACTGTTCTTCTAGGAGAATGGCGTTGGCATTGAATAACCTAAAAAGGTTGATATGCCATTAAACAAAGAAACCAACCACTAAAAGTAATGAGTAGCATGAATAAGTTTGGCCATTCATTTTGTTTTTCTCTCATAAAATATTTGATTTTTTTAGCAAATGTAAGCCAATAAACAAAAGAGAATTCTTTAAAACTGGAAAATGAAAGTCTGTCTAGAGAAGAATGGTATCTTTTGAAAGAAGACAAATTCAGTTATTTAAAATTGAATATTGATCTGAATGATATAGTAAAATATAAATTTTCATTGGGTTTCTATTTGTTTGTATGAGTTGAGAAGCACAGAAATCTTTTAGAAAATGACAATTGGCCAAACATATAAAGACGTGAAACCTAAACATATTTATTTATTGGCGGATTTGCAAATAATTCCAATGTTTTTGTATTCATTTTAGTCTTTAATTTAAATTAAAGGAATAGTTTTCTTCTATCTTTTATTTTTTTCAAGAATCTTTTATTTTAGATATTTCCTTGTATTTCTATGACTTATTCTACTTTTAAACATTTATTTTTCACTGAATTTACTTGTTCGCCAATGGCCCGGGAGACCTGGATTCAATCCCAGGTCATACCAAAGTGTCAAAAAATGGTACTTGATGCTACCTTGCTTAACACTCAGCATAATAAGGTAAGAATCAAGGGTAAAGTGGAGCAATCCAGAGAAAGGAGTAGTGCCCTCTCCTACACCTTGGTGTAATAGCTATTGAAAAGGGAGCCTTCATGTCGCCCTTGACAAAGGTCATCAACTTTCATCATCATCATCATCATCATTTTGCGCTGGTAGCACGGATATCCCTGACCCTCTCTCGCCACTCCTCCCTATCGTTCATCGCCCTAGGTAGGTCTTCAGGACAACATCCCGTATCCTCACATAGCTGCTGAATGTATGTTCGTGCTGGTCATCCTGCTTTTGCACGGCCATGTGTGGGGGTCCATAAGAGTACATCTCTTATGAGTTCGTCCCTACAATAACTTAGTTATCATTGTACAATACAAAAACGTATTTTAAAAATCTTTTATACAAATCCTAATAATATTTAATTATAAAAATGCAATATGGTTTTTAAACATTGAATAGCAATGGTTTGGTATGGTTTCTTTGTTTAATGGCATATTAATCTTTGTGGGTTATTTACTGCCAAAGCCATCCAGTAATGGTACAACTAGCCGGCAGCATAAGGGGTTTCATATTTTTCCCCAAGGGTATTAATCCAAAAGTGAATGCAATAGCTTTACTCTGGTTTGAACTTGCTATGACATTACACTCCAGCACCTTGAATGACTATGGGGACTCCACCTGAATAAAATGTGAATTAAAGGAGTCCATAGGTGAAAAAAAGGTATTGGCCTAATGAGTAGAGTGTTCACCAATGCTCTGGGAGACCAGGGTTCAATCCCAGGTCTCGTCACACTAAAGACTCAAAAAATGGTACTTGATGCCGCCTTGCTTAACACTCAGCATTATAAGGTAAGGATCAAGGGTAAAGTGGAGCAATTCAGGGAATGGAGTAGTGCCCTCCCCTACACCTCGGTGCAATAACTATTGAAATGGGAGCTTAAGGGTCACCCTCGACTAAGGTCGCCAACTTCACTTTTTACATCCACCTATATATATATATGTAGGGTACTAATGTTAATGAATGAAAAGACGATATAAACAATTATGCTACAAAAAAAAGAGAAATATATTTTTTTGTTGGGAGAAGAAATATAGAAGTGTATACAGCGATTCATGTATCAAGTCATGATCGTAAAGGCCAGTTCTGAGACCAGCGTGGATAAAGATCTTTATCCAACTTGAAATGGTAACATGACACCGTTGTTTGAAGATCAAACAAACACATCGCTGCTGAGAAAACAGTTAATACATATCACTCCGGGTTGGCGTGAGTAACTGATCTGTGTTGTCTGGAATATTGTGTGTTTTTATAGCATCAAGGTGGATTCTGCGCACACGCATTGACTTTTGAAAATTCTTTGGGCGCGTATTTTAGAGACCTCCAATTGGTCCTAAAAACCATTTTCAATTGTTTATATTTTAAACATCTGTGTGGGTGTTAGTTGGAGATCTTTGCACCAATTTTGATCAGTATTTTCCAGAAAATTCTTTTGACAAGGAAATTGCCTCATTTCCTATTATATATATATATATATATAAAGAACAGAAAAAAAGATTTAGTTAAAGATGACACTGAAAAAATACAAACCTACAATGAAGAGAATGTAAAAGTAAAATATTGCCAAAAAATGAAGCCATTTTTTTCTTTATTTGTTGTCAACTAACAAAAAGAATTAGTTAAAAGTAACACATGACCTTTTCATTCTTGTTATAACAATGATGATGATCTTCATCATCATCATCATTATTATCATGAAAGTAAAGGAAACAGAATTTCTCTCTGGAATCGAGAAAAAAAAAGAAAAGAAAAATGGCAACATTCTTGAAATGTTATGAGCTTTTTGGGTAATTATCACTTTTAGAAGAAGACTTGGTTAGTAGAGGATAAAATGTTTTTAGATGTCAGGAAAAGAAAAAAAAAGGTAAATTTATAGTTATTATCTTGACTGAAACAAAACAAAAAAACAGCAAATGGCAATGTCAACTGCGTCTTTTGATGTTCAGTTTTCTACTTCTCATTTGTCTAACAAATCATCAAGTGTTTAAGGAAAGGTTTTCATTTGATTGAATAATAAAACATTGAAATCTTTAGAGAAAATCATTCTTCTTTTTTTTTCTTTTTTTATATTGTTGCAACCCTCTTTTATACAATACTGTTTCTGTTTAAGGCTTCATTTTTTTAGAGAAAAGGAAAATTCCTGTAATATCACTCTCTATATTTTCTACTTTCTTTTTCATGAAAATGTTTTGTTTTTTTCTGTTCTGCAAAATCAAAAGGAAGCGAAAAGGAAAGAGTTGATGACATCCCAATGATTCATTCTAATTTAAAGATGACAGAACATAGTAATGTAATAATCAGGAACAGCAGACATTTCTTCAGAAGTGAACATGGAGATCAGTCATTTAAGGGAGATTATTTTGAAAGAAATGGCACATCAGAATTGTTTTTGATGAATGAAGCATTGATGTTTTTCTTTTCTGATTTTTAAAAACACACATGAATTTGCTTATAGAAATGTATTATCTATCTATGAATGAACTGTGTGATTTTTTTCTGTTTGTGATCTTGGTCCTGGAGATTCTAACCTCATTGCAGTACCTCTACATTGTACTTTAATGGAAGATTAGAATAATCTGACACCTTTGTGATACTGGTCATGGTGATGAGCCAATTTCTGTCCTTGCTCACACTTATGTGTATAGACTCAACCCCTCAGCCACAAGTAGGATATGACACAAGGTCATTTTGTTAAATCAAGTACAGTTGGTTTGAATTAAGTGTTTTCCTTCTCCTAGACTAGTTAACTAACCAAGGCTAAAAATCTTAGCCGGCCCTACTATTTATCTATTGCTAAGTGGAGAACAGGTGGATTATTGTCTTTCACAAGGGTATCAACACAAAAAGAAATGCAAACAGCCTTGTCCAGGATTTTAAATTTACTTTGCCAATTCCATTTCTTATGATGATAACCATTATGCAAAGAATTCCTCCTATGGGTCCCCATGTAAAACTGATCAGGAGTTACATGACAACTCTCATGGGAAGATAGTTACATACAAAATCAGAGTGTAGTATCTGTAACTGTTTTAATCTAATTAGATATTTGATGAAACAAGAATTAAAAATAATCATCTATATATTTATATCTCTGATGTTTTTGGTTTTTTTTATCTTTGATTCAAAACTGTTTTCATCTGCATATTTTATAATTCATTGTTTATAAAATAAGCCAAGAATATCGTTTGGTACAGATACTGCACTTTAGTTCTAAACAGAAGTGCTGGGAATTAACTCTTTGTACCAAAACAATATGCACATACACTTACAGCATGTACATAGATTACACTTATGGACACACACTTTATGTAACAGTTATTGTCATGGGAAAAGCATGAATCCTCCCGTTCTTCTGCCCTCCAGCTATGGATAAATAGTAGGGCAGTCTAGGTTCTTTACATATTTAGTCAATCTCTCTGCACCAGCATGAATCCACCCATTCTTCTGCCCTCCAGCTATGGGTAAATAGTAGGGCAGACTAGGTTCTTTACATATCTACTCAACCCATTTGTAGAAGCATGAATCCACCCATTCTTCTGCGCTCCAGCTATAGGTAAATAGTAGGGCAGACTAGGTTCTTTACATATTTACTCAACCCATCTGCACAAGCAGAATTTAACACAAGGTCAATATCATTTAAGTGGAGATTAATAGATTTGAATTCAGAGTTGTTCTTCTCCCATACTGTTTGTAATATCAAGAGCTGAGTCTGCCCTACAATTCACCCATAGTTGCAGAGAGAATAATTGAATACATACCTTTCCCAAATGTATTAGCATTATATGAAATGTAAACAGCCTCATTCAGGGTTTGAACTTGGGACATAATATCCCTTTACTAAAATGATAACCATTACGCCATGAACACTTGGGTTCTTTAACCTTGGTAAGGTAACCAGTCTAAGTGAAGGAAAACTTCTGAATTCAAACTGGCTTTACTTTGCTTAAAAATTCACCTTGCGTCACATCTCTCCCATGACAAGGTGCTCTTAGCCCAGAAAGAAGTACTAATCGATGCATAAATGATCACATTGTTTTCCATTGGTGCTTTACTAGTTATACCTAAAATATAACAAATGTTGTTCATATTGGCTTTCAGTAATGTATCATCATTATCATCAAGTTGCACTGACAACACAGTGTTCCCAGATTCACACTTGCCATCCCTATCAACCATCTTCGTAGCTCCTCTTAGCTGCATTCAGTGTTTGCACAGAGATGATTTAAGTCTTTTCTGGTTAGCCAACATCGGTATGTCCACATGTAGGAATCCATAAGAGAATGTTGCTCATGAGTTCATCCTTACTTCTCCAGCAGCGCCTTGCATGTCTTGTTTATCTTACTTGGATAGTTTGTGAGATGGGAGGTAGGTGACTGTACAGCAGCTGTTTTATGGAGGGGTCGCTACCAGGATTTGTTCAAGACAGCACATAGTATTCTTGCATTGTTCCCGTTTAGCTTTTTCCTTGTGTTTTATTAGTTTCGATGTGGTGCGTCCATATAGTAGTATGGATACAGCTACAACTTTGAAAAAATCCCATTTTATTTTATTAGATAGATCAGTTTTCCATATGATCAATAACCTATCTATAGCATTCCATACCTTTGCTAGGCATATATTGACATCACTTTCAGTCGATAAGATGTTGCTGCTGAGCTATGTGAACACGTCAGTAGTAAATATATATTGCATAACTATTCTTCCACAAAGCATTTCAGGCTTTGGAGCCAAATATTAGTGTGTTCCTATATCAGTTCATATAGGAACACATTGTTAATCAGAATGAATAACACTCTCCACCAAATAAACATTCTGAAGACTATTATTACATGACAAGTAAAAAAAAGTAAAGTAGGCGACCATAGTCGAGGGTGACCCGAAGGCTATCTTTTCGATAGCTTACTACACCAAGGTGTGGGGGAGGGCGCTACTCCTTTCCCTGGATTGCTCCACTTTACCCTTGATCCGTACCTTATAATGCCGAGTGTTAAGCAAGGAGGCATCAAGTACCATTTTTTGAGTCTTTGGTATGACTCGACCTGGCGATTGGCGAACACTCTAACCGCAAGGCCAATGTCCGGTATTACATGACAAAAACATATTTATTCTGTCAAAACTTCTAGATAAATTGAGGATATTGAAAAGTAAAGACACATTCAATGATGTTCATTAAAGAGGATATGAATGACTGAGAGGAAATCTTGTATAAAAATATCTCTACATTGCTCAGACACTCATAGTGTAATCACTTGAAACAAATCCAACGACGCAAGTTCAAATCCTTGACTAGGCCGTTTGCATTTCACATAGTGCTAATAACCCTTGGAAAACGATTTTCTCCCCTCCCCCAGTTATGGATAAATAGGAAGACAGGCTGGGCTATTTAACCTTGGGATGGCAACCACTCTAAGAGAAGGAAAACTCTGAATTCAAATCAGTTGTACTCTGCTTAAAAATTGACATTGTGTCCCATCCTGCCCATGGCAGAGGGCATTGGGTAAATATATTGCTGAGTTACTTCTGACTACAATCCCTGCAACGTCTACTTCCTAACAGCTGGAGTGTATTTAGTAATAGGAGAAAAAAAGAGAGAGAGAGAAGAAGTAGCAGATATAGAGCAGTTGTCAGGACTGATGCAGTTTGGATACGAACAAAGAAATCATCTAATATGCTTATAACAAGACAAATGGAATACTTCAACAAAAATCAAAGGTGTTATACTTTGTTGACAAGAAGCTGTATGTAAAAGAAAAGTGTCTGATACGAGAAGTACATTGTATACTTACATTGTATATTGACATGCCCTAATAATAATCAGATAATAAATCCCCAAATTATTTCACCTTTTCATCTGGACAAGCAAGAATGAACCTTGAAATTGCTCTAAATAAAACATGCTTTATAAGTTTTTCAGAAAAGGATATATAGTTTTTAAAAAAAGTTTTAAAACACTGGTGCAATGTCAAGAGGGATTGTTTCTATTTTTCAAAATTCAGAGCTTTTTTCTACATCTGTTTTGAATTCTATTCACTAGTTTCTTTTGCACTGAGGCTTTTGACGCCAAGAATCATCTCAAACATCTTGGAAATCTTGAAAAGTTCCTTGAAGGGTTGTTTGCTCGAAAAGAAAAAGGAACCGCAAAAGAAAGACAAATAGGAAGACAAAGATAACAGAAAGGTGAATGTGGGGGTAAGGCCAAGTGGTTACTTATGTATACATGCTTATATATACTAAGGTCATAAAGAGAACAGGGGTGTGTGTGTGTGTGTGTGTGTGTGTGTGCGTGTGTGTGTGTGTGTGTGTGTGTGTGTGTGTGTGAAATTATAAAAGATATTCTGATGACAGGTGCAAGTTAAGAAACTTAAACTGAACGAGGGGGAAATACAGCTGTTGGGGTTAACACCAAATATTTTTTTTTAGTTTATACTTCTAAGTAATCTCTCAATCTTAGCCTGTTCATTCACTTAGTTGCATATGTATATATATATATATATATATATATATATATATATATATATATATATATATGTCTATCTATATATCTATCTATGAATATATATATAAATGGAAAGGGGCATCAATAAGTCTATGTTAGACAGAGTTCTTAGATGAACTTTGATCTGAAAGTTTCACTGAATATATTTGATCTATATGAATTATATTCACTACTAAATAAAGTGCATTGACAAAGGAGGAGATAATGCTGAAAAATAAGTATTGGCTGTATAAAGTAGATGCTTTTTTCAGACTAATTTTTATACATTCATATTTTTATGATTATACAAGATAGGGTGAAATCAATGATAGTTATGCTTTCATATATATATATATATATATATATATATATATATATATATATATATATATATATATATGCTCCACTTCAGACTTTAAAAGAACACAATATCCTGGAAGCTAAGCAAAAAAAAAAAAGATTATGTAGCACCAGCCTTCCAAAATAGAGTGAGTATCTGCTTTGAAAATCAACATTTAAAAATCCTCAGTTTTGACTGAACTTAACCTGATGATATGGGAGTAAGAATACCTACTTTTATAATCACCTTTGTAGTTGAAAGATTTCACCTGTTAACTCAAATGAAAAGTATTATTTTATTTTATGAATTGTCTTTTATCTTTTTTTAGCTTACAATAATTATATTAAGATATGTAACCCTCGACTGGTAAAAGGTTTAAAACATTTTCATGATTTTTGTTTTTTTGATATCCATTAAATTTTTACTTTTTACAATAAGTTCTCAGTTACAGAACAATTTTGAAGTTAATTTTCAAAAAATGCAGAAAAAGTTTTAATTCAATTGTTTTTATTTACCTTCTAAAAATTCAATGATAAAAAAAAATCTAAGAATTCACGTGTTACAATATTCTTTTATTTTTAAATTTTTTTTGTTTACATGTAAAATATTATTTCAAAACATGTTACCCTAAACTCATGAGGTGTTTGAAATGATTTTTTTTTTTCTAAAGACATTTTTTCAAAAATATAACAAAAAATTTAAATTCATTTCTTAACTGCCAGTTGAGTTACAGTGATAAAAAATGTGTTTATTTTAAGTGTTTTCTATGTTAGCCAATAAAAACAAAAGAAACTTCAAACTAAAAATTTTCCTTATTTTTAGGTGGAAAATTTTATGTATCAATTCAAATGAAAAATATTCATTTATTCTATAAATAGTTTATTTCTCTTTTTTAAACAGGTTTTTGAGTTACACAGATTAGAAATTGATATATTTTGTTCTAAAAAAAAAAAAAAAATGAAAGTATTTGTTTAAAATATCAGTTTTTTACTTTTCAATAAAAAATACTTTCATTTAATTTTTGTTATTTTTTACCCTCTAAAAAATGTAACATTATAAGTAGGTTCAATAAAAAGAAGCTAAGAAATAAAATGTGCCTAATAAAAAGAGGCTAAGAATTGAAATTTTTTATTTACAATAAAAAGAAGCTAAGAGTTAAAAATGTAAAATTTTTCATATTACAATTTATTTTGGGGGGTTTAAAATAGTATTTTTAAAAAGGTACCCCTCGGTTTGAAATATTTTCATGATTGGTTTTAGTTCTCAAGAAATTAAGGAATTTTTTTTTTTTTACAATTAGTACTAAATCCAAAACAATATGTTTCAAAAAAACATTAAACTCAAATTTCTCCTATGGAAATCATGTGATATTTAAACCTGATACTCCTTAAGAAAAACTGAAGAGTTTCACTTAGTTTTTGTACTTACTTATGAAGAACTTTGAAGAGTTCCACAAATTGATTGATTTTTTTATTACTGAATTATATCATTTAATCAGTAAAAATCAAAAGCAATAATTTGTACTTTTCCTAATTATAAACTTATTAAAGTATATGCATGATTTTAATGCTCAATGAAATCTCTTTTCTGAGTCAACACATACATACCAAAACTGATGCAACTCCTTTATATATATATATGCAGAAGTAAGGCATATTACTGCCCATATCTTACAGACTTAAGGTCTTTAGTGAGTTGTGATACTGAAATCACCTAAGAAATCGTGAAATTTTAAATTTAGGTCATGGATTTGTGATAAATTTTTCTGTAGAATTTTAAGTACTGTACTTATTTTGTTTGTTTCTTTTACAAATAGCCATTTCATTTTCCTTAGAAACATTTGATTATTTAAAGCAACTTATTTAAATAAGAAAATTTGAAAGCTAAAAAACTCTTGATCTGATTCTTCTATAATCGCCATTCACAAATAAATGGCATATAACCCGTTTCTGCACAATTAAATGAAACCATCTCACCAGAAATCATTGTTTCATTTTTGGACCTTCTTTTTAAAAGAAAGGAACAAAGGAAAACTTAATGTCAAAAAATCTATAACTTATTCAAGAATACAATGCCATATCTATACACTAAAAACCATTCTCTGCTTACTAGACTATCAGTTCTCTTTTATTTATTTATTGTTTTCTCTTTTTTTCTTTTTTTTTTTCCAGTGGTTATGTTGGGGGGGGGGCAGACTTAGTAAAACTAGAACCATCTTAAAGAAGCAAATAAAAGGAAAAAAAGACTCATTACCATATGGAAATCCTGTCAAATAGGAATCAAGACGCACCTAAAGATTTTCCATTTTTTTTAAAGAGCCACATTTTATCAATTCTGCTTCATGAGACGGAATCGTGGCTGTCGGATCAAGGTATTTATCGACAGAAGTCTGACTGATACGCCATTGGTAAAGTCTACAAAATTGGATTCTGACAACTTTCTTTTTGCCCAGTTTGCAGCAATACTACTTGACCTACTGTTGCCAGAGATACTAATTACTGAGAAATATATTGGTTAGTCTTCTTGGAGATGGCTTAGTGGTCAAAGCCAGGTTCTTGAATTTGTAAGATTCTTCATTCAATTTTTCAAAAAAAAAGTTTGCCATCTTTAACTATCAAGCTAAGATTTTATCATATCAGATATAAAAGATTAGTTAATTATTACTATTGGGATAAAAGTGTCTTAACTTTTGTCTAATGTAGTTAGATTAACCAAAGATTTTATTGGGAATTTCAGATTTCCCAACAAGTTGAAGTTTTCACAGATTTCATCTTTAGCAGCTTTTATAAATCCTTTTTAAGCAGTTCATTGTAGAATACAAATCTATGTCAAAAATAATGTCTTCAAATTAGGAATATTAATCAAAACTCATTACAAAAGAATTAGAAAAAATAATAATTTCTTTTTCTGTTATTTAATAAACAGTAGAACAGTTTGAAAATATTTTCTTCTCAAATCATAAGTAAGTAAATATAAGCTATCTTCTATTGCATGTATTTAACCAACTGTTCTGTCTCAAACAGAATATGCAACGTGTATGGTCAATTTTTAACCAGTCCAAATTTAGAATTTTCCTCTTCTTAGACTGATTGTCATACCAAAGTTAAAGAATTCAGTCTGCCCTTCAATTTAGCCATTTCTAGAAGAAGAATAGTTAGATCCATACCTCCCCTTATGGGTATTAGCACTATTGGGAGTGCAAATAGCTTCATCCATTGGTCACCATGTCTATAATGCTATGAGTACCTCCCTTATCTTCTAGCATATAACATTTTATAATCAAGAATTGTAATGCTGTTAAAAGGAGACAACTGACAGTCTGGGTTACGAAATCTAGAGCTTGTGTATTTTCTATGACAACAATCGGTTTGTGGGGAAGAAAGATGGAGTAGTGGTTACTGCAGTAGAAAATGAAATTGGTAAGCAAAGTTCAAATTCTAGTCAAGACTGTTTGCATTCACTTTGCACAAATGCCCTTGGGAAAGACCTGAATCCATCTGTTCATCCCACTTTAAATAAAATAGTTGGGCAGGCTGAATTCTCTATATCAGGCAACTCGTCTACTCGGAAATAACTATGAATAAGAAAGGTTCTGAAATCAAAATTAAGAGATAGAGTTTGAGATTGTCTTCAGCCATCTTTTGGCAACTCCTATCACAACTGTGGTGCCAAGCTTTATTGGTAGCTTAGAGACTTGCTGCATGGGCAACTGTCAGTCTTACATACAACTTTCCCCGGGCCTGTATCTAGATCCAGACATTAATCCATGGTCTTGAGAAATAGCCCAATGCCACCCACACCACGTGCAATGTTATTCCTATAAATAAGTTTCTGGTCAGAAGAAGGTGAAATATCTCATTCTATTATACTTCATTTGGAAACAAGTGTCTCAATAAAAAAAAAGGAATTACAATGAAAACTAAGAATGAAAATTAAATCAAATCCTTTTAATAGTTAAAAAAATTAATAAAAAAGACTGATCAGTGAATTTGAATTTGAAATTGAAAATTTCAAATCATTATTCTGTGATGTACTCAGTCTACATGGTTACATGGTTACATGGGTAATATGAATTAGCAAATTAAAGTAATGAGTAACTGTAAGTAAATGTTGCTTTATATTGTAGCAAAGGTATCCCCTGGAACAAAGGTTAATGCTGAAAGGAAGTATAAATAAAACAAGCAATTAAAAAAAAACAAATAACAGGAGGTTGAGTTGAAACAGCTGTCGTATTTTGGGGATTATTTTTGGTAATAAGCAATAATTTGTAGATACATTTTTGTGAGTGTAAGGTGTAAATAGATATTTTTAGTATTCCTTTTTTAATTGCTAACTTGTGAACCATTTCCAAATTTCTTTGAGGATAAAACTTGGTTCTCATCATAAAATTTAGGACTGATATTTTGGCTTCTGCAGTTGGAGTAGTAGGAAAATATATTAAGTCTGTTCTTTTTGAATACTGGACTTCTGCTGTTTAGAATGGGGATAGCTGTTCCAGACCCACTGGATTTTGGTGGCAAAGTAGAAAAAAATTACTTCTAGAAATTATAACACCCTCTTCTAGCTTTTTATCATAGTCTCAACATTTCAGTTACTGTACACCTCAGTTTTTTGTAAATTGAACACTTTATTCAATTTAAGAGGGTCATTTGTTTTCATTCTGACTTAGACGTTGTGTGACTTTAAAAACAACTCAGCTGGTCTGTAGAACTTAGAGTATTTTGACTGTAAACCCCCTCCCCCAACAGAGGAGTAAGATTCTCCCCACCAAAAAAGGTGGATATCCTGGGTAGAACACTAAACTGCATCTGATGGTGAGGCTCTTGTTCTAGAGCTCTGGGGAATGTGGAGTATCCACTTGATTACCATCACTCCCAAGTCCACTTTGACCCAGAACAATAGAACCTATTAAGCTCCTATATATGGGTCAAATAGATCTATTTTAAAGTTATTTCAGTGTAAAAATCAACTACACAAAAAAAAATGTAAATTAAAATGTACAATGAATGTGATTCCTTAACCTCTAAGCATAAGATAACCCTGAACAAATTGACATGCTATTAAAATCAATCAATCAATCAATCATTTAACAACCAAGATGAGGACCCTTGTCTGAGTATATTTGTGAATAATGTTAATTTCTCTTCTCAGAAATTCTGACTAAGATACTCAAATTAAAAGTTTGCAAATTCAAAGTTGATGTAAAAAAAACAATTTTAATTCCTCAAAAGAAACATTTAGGGTTTATTTCTTTGATTATTTTGAAATGAGCTCAATAGATTAATCCAGTCAGATTGAATCATCAGAATTACAGGGTAATGTTCATATCTGTGAGGGAAAAATGGTTCGCTCAATCAGATGAATACTTAGAATGAGTCTCATCTCAATGATTCATTGAACAATATTTCACAGTGAGGAGGAACACCTGAAGAAAAGACATTAGAAGTTGTGACAAAATCAAATGAGGCAGAACATATTAGGCGAGCAATTCCTTCTACCCTTTTCATTTTTTGAAATTTGTTGATGTTGAAGATACTATTTATTATATTTGTTCTGTCAAATCCAGGTGTTTAGTAGCAAAATTGGGAAGTTGTCTCAAACTTTAATTTCTTTTTTGAAGAAAAATGAGAATCCCATTGAATGACTGAGAAATATGCAACGGAACTGTTGAAACCTGGGGAAATTTGAGAGTTTTCGAGAAAACCAATTTCGCTCTGATATGTCATAAATTAGATGAGTTTTGTCAGCTGACGGACTCAGTCAACATTTGACCCTTGCAAGAATAAGTGCTCTTGTCGGCTTTAGAAAGTAGAAAACAGATTTGCACACACTCAACTTTTATTCTTAACTTTTTTCTCTTCAAAAAAACGTCTCTCTACTTTTCACTCTTGACCTCTCAACCAGGAGAACGTCTGACTAGAAGGATCAGAAAGAAGAAGAAGGAGAAATCTAATATATTGGATTGAACACATCAAACCTAGATTTGAAAAAAAGAAAAGATTAAGTGTAAACACTGAGTGGAAAAATCTGGAAATAACACTCACACACACACACACACACACACACACACACGCACACGCACACACACACACACACACACACACACACATATATTTTTGTTTATACACACAGCGATACATACATAAATACACACACATGTATACACATGCACATACACACACACAGAGATATTTACGCACACTCATTCATACAAATACATACATGGACACATATACATGCACTTTCTCACACACATATATACATGCGTATACTTACACATGCAGATATACACACAGATACACAGACACAAACGCACACACCCTATCATAAATACTTGTACAAACACATACACAAACACTCTTACATGCAGTCGAATATGTATCTTGGTCTGATGATCACATGGGCTAGAAACTGACAGTTACCAAGCACCATTAATTCTGTGTCTACACTATTCAAACATTGATATGATTGTGTTGAGGCTCCAGTTCTCTAGATCTTACCAGTGCAGTGTATCCCTTCATCATTATTACTCCTAGGCCCACTCTGACCTGGATTGGAAGTGTATGTTTGCATCACATGAATGGGTTGAAATTATTTGTATTAGATAGGAATACTTCAAACCATATGACTATAAATTGTTTTGCATTAAATATAGTTACTTGAAACTATAATTATTTACAAAGGATTATTATTATTGGTAACTTGAAACCATATAATTATTAGTGTTAGATAAGAATACTTGAAACCATATTATTCTTTGGAAACAAATGATTATTATTGAATAGAAATAATTACTAGAAAGTGTTTGCCAATGGCCAAGGAGACTGGGGTTCAATCACAGGTTGTGTCATACCAAAGTCTCAAAAAATAGTACTTGATACTTCCTTGTTTAACACTCAGCATTATAAGGGTTGTATCAAGAGTAAAGTGGAGTCATCTAGGGAAAGGTGTAGCACCCTCCCCTACACCTTGGCCTAGTAACTATTGAAAAGAGAGCTTTCGTGTCACCCTCTACTATGGTTACCAACTTTCCTTATATCATAAGGAATACTTGAAACCATACAATTGTGTGCCAATTATTTATATTAGGAATACTTGATATCATATAATTGTGTGCCAAAAACTCGCAAGAAACAATAAGATAAATAATGTAAATATACAATGAATGCAATTCCTTAACTTTTAGGCATAAAATAACTTTAGTCAGTTTGAGTAATCATTAAAATCAATCAAAAAATATACTTCACTCAGCTGGAATGAAAGAACTTGCAAGTGGAGCAAAATTGTCAAATTTAATGATTAAATCAAAATACAATCAATAAAATTGAAAAGCTAAATTCCTGGTGAAAATTTTTTTATCTTTTGTTCTGTGATAAATTTCAAAGTTTTTAAAGAATATTTTCTTCCTGTCCCTGTTCAAGCTTTGAATTTGTAGATGAAATGAGACTATTAATAGATTTCAGTTCTTACTCCTATTGTCAACCTCAATAAATAAGATAGTTATAGGAGAGGAGTTAGTCCAAGTACTCTCTCAATGATTCTTTTCTGTCAGCTATTGTGACTGACCAGTAATAAGGTATTTTATTTTATTTTATATATCTAGTAATGGGAAAGAGTATAAGGGGATGTAGATTCATGCCTTTCCCAAGAGTATAAGTGTTAAGTGGACATAAGCAGTTTCAGCTTAAATTCAAACTTATCTCTCCAATTCTATTTCTCATGGTAATGATTCCACCCCACTTTCTCCAAAATGGGAACATTATCACAATTACAAACATTATATATATATATATATATATATATTTTATCATATATATATATATATATATATATATATATATATATATATATATATATATGTGAGTGTGTGTATGTGTAAATATACAAATATGAACAAACAAGTTATTCAGAGAATGATTTTATTTATAGTTCAATTATTTGCCACTGCTAAACATTTCAGTTTTTTTTATATCAAACTATCATCAGGGCAATGTTAATATGTGAATAATATCAACCAATGAATATAAAAACTTTTATATAAAAACAGATATAAAACAATATATAAAAATCAAAATCATCCTCTGAATACTCAATGTTTTCATATGTGTATATTTACATACCATTGGATTCATTTACCTTTTCCCATATATATATATATATATATATATATATATATATATATATATATATGTAGAGATAGAGAGAGAGACAGAGACAGAGAGAGAGAGATGAAATATGAAAAACAAAAATATTCAAATGATGTATTTTCTATGTGAAATTTGCCAATGTTTTGGTCAATACAACCATCTTCAGGGCATTATAATTGTTGTTCAATGTTTCATCTGAAAAAATAATTTTTAGATGAAAAAAAAAATGAAATGCAAAAATTAGTGTTAATTGCTTTCTATTTAAAACTAGATTGACATCACTTTTACGAGTTTGAAAAAATCTTTTGAATAATATTTGTTTGTTGTTTAGAATTCATAACTTCAAATATTAAATGTAAATTTACTTGAATTACAATTAATAAAAACTAATTTAAATAATTATAGATTTAACAATCTTTCTGTGTTGATTATTAAGTATTTTAGCTAACATTTTATCATCTTAAAAATTAAAACTAAGTTTCATTTCTAAATCATGTTACGAGGTGCATATGATAAGTTTCCAGACTTTTTTTGTATAGGCACTTTTATTGATAGTACACATATGAAACTCTAGTCTTCTTCGATGTAATATCCTCTGGCTGCAATGTATTTGTTGTACCGTTCCACCAACTTCTCAAAGGCCCCATGGAAGTCCTCTTGTGTGAGCGTGTCAATGACCTTTATCACAGCCTCTTTCATCTCCTCAATTGTCTCATACGACAGCCTCTGAGCTTAGGGAATAACCAAAAGTCACAGGGAGCAAGGTCTGGACTATAGGGAGGCTGAGGAACTGTCTTGATGCTCATCTTGGTCAAATAGTCTGTGACAAGGATGGAGTTGTGGACTGGTGTATTGTACTGGTGGAAATGCCACTGACCCAATTTGAAGAGTGCTAGCCTCTTCCGATGGAATCTCCTCCTGAACTCCCTTAAAACCTCAACATAGTAACCCTAACCCTAACCCTTTGGCCAATCAACTCTGGTGTATTGACTTCCTTACTCCTCCCACACCTCTCATCATCCCTCACATGCCACTCAAAAACTGATGCTCGATTCATGCAAGATGCTCCAAAAGCAGTCTGAAGCATTCCATCCGTTTCTGTGGCATTTTTTCCAAGTTTAAAACAGAATTTTATTGCATATCATTCTTCTAAACTGTCCTCACGTCTAGATTGCATTTTTGAAATTCACCAGCTGTGACAATCAGGCTTTAGTAGGGTGTATTCCAATTGCTGCTATAGCTGTTCATTTAAACCTGAAATCATAAAAAATGGTCAGTCATCACATAAGATGTATAGCAATAACTTACTGAATTTTCAAGAGTCTACTACAACAATAAATGCCCATACGAAAAAGTCTGGAAACTTATCGTATGCGCATCGTAACTAAAGCATTAAAAAAAATCTCCTAATTTAAAATCTCAAATGTGTTAATACAGCTATAAGTTTCACCTATGTAAATCCAGTTGTAAATGTTAAAAGGAACTGAATATATGCAAACTTCAGATGCAGTTTTTGCTTTTTGTTGTTGTTTTTTGTTTTTTTTTGTTTTTTGAAAAGAGATTGAAACATTTTGGATATGGGATTGGTTTGATTTTTTAAAAATAATATTTGTGGTTGAATTAGTTTGTAAAATGATTTATTTATGTCGTTTTTATTTGAAATTTGCTTTTGTTACTAATAGTGTTTTTTTTTTTAATTTCTTAATTTTGTATGTGAATTTTAAGAGCTTTTGTTTTTGGCACATTGTATAAAAGATTTGAGATATTAAAGTTGAGCAAAGAAATTTTCTATTTAACTGAGTTCATGATTTAAAAATTTGAGGCTACAAATTCTAAGGGTTCTAAGGTAAAAACCTACGATTATTACGTCTTTTTATTTTGATATTAAGATGTGAATTAAAATGCATATGGTCATACTTATGCACAGATTTATGATAAACTTTAAATTCTAATTTATTGTTGGGGGGGGAGTCCCCTTGGTGTAATATCCAACTCCTGTCACGCTATTACATCCACTTTTGGTCTGGTACACTTGGGAAAGGTATAAACACCCTTATCCCCCACCCCAGCAACGGCTTGAATATTACTGTTACTATCCGTCTACAAGGATGGATTTGGCATTAAACAACTCACAAAAGTTGATATGCCCTTAAACAAAGAAACCAAACCAACCCAACCCAACCCAATCTGTTATATTTTATTGATGACATTCTATAAAAGGGATGTGTTCTTATTTTCCTGTTCATTGGTAAAATCTATGGAATGTTCTATTTAATTTTTCTGTAATGTTTATTATATCTACATTTTATGGATATATGAATAGTATTTCTATATAATAGAAATATCTGTAATCTTTTGATATTATGAATTTAAAAAGACTTGATTCAAGAAAAATACAAACAAAAATATCACTAAGAGTAAACCAAATTTTTGTTCATAAGAAAATATTATCTTGAAAGAAGCAATATTTTGTGTAAATGTGTAAATTTTGATTATTTTGTTGATTGATAATGGTAATGTTACATTAGTTTTTCTTAAGATGATCTTCTAAATGCTTAATGCATTTACTTACAGGAATATTAATGTATAGTGATTTGATATTATTTTAGGAATTAGAGGCTGGTAATCAATTAATGAAGACCTCTTTTATAATTAATTTTCATTTTTGTTGTATAATTTGTTCATGTGTTTTTGCCTTCTAATAATTTTGTTATATATATATATATATATATATATATATATATATATATAATGTACATGCACACACACACATACATACACACACATACATACACACACATATCTCCCAAACTC
>OY757913.1:122803317-122883317 GCA_963585895.1 Sepioteuthis lessoniana | reverse complement strand
CTTTAAACTGCATCTGGTGGTGAGGCTCCAGTTCTGGGGCTTTATGGAGTATGAAGTGCCCATTCATTGATATTACTCCAAGGTCCACTCAAACCCATCTATGGGTCAAATAGATCTGATTTAAAATTATTTGTATTTGATAGAAATACTTGATACTAATATGACTGTTTATAAACTATTTGTATATAGAATAGTTACTTGAAACTATAATTATTTACTAAAGATTATTATTATTATTATTATTAGTTACTTGGAACCATATAACTGTATGCAAACAAATATTTATTATTAAATAGAAATAATTACTTGAAATTATACAAATCTTCATAAATTGTGAGTACTAATTGGAATACTTAAAACTGTACAACAGGGTGTAGATCATTTGTATTCATTAGGAACACTTGGTGACATATATATGTGTGTAAACAAATGATTATAAAAAAATGCCATTAAAAAATTTAATGGAATATTAAAAATATAGTAAATATTTTGGTTATTCTTTTTTCTTCTCATTGGGGAAAACTTTCCCATTCATTTAGGACAATATAAGTTAATTGGAAAACAAAGTAATTGCTAAAATTAGTCAACTGTCTTCATCTTCTATAGGGCAAAAATTAAACAATAATTTGCATGATAATTCTAATATACATTCACAAACACCTACAGATTTGTATGTGTTTCAGTGTGTGTGTATATATATATATATATATATATATATTGTCATCCACAGACAGATATGTTTCGTTCTATCAGAACTCTTCAGTGTGGCTAGACCGGCTAGATTTCTGAAGCTGTGATCGAAACCCAGTTGACTCAAGCGCCAATCCAAGATTCAACCACTCAGCCACAAGGAAACCAGCGCATGTGAAGGAAATTTAAATGCTTATGTATCACATTTGTTTTTGTTTACATATACCCGCTTAACGGCTACCGAGAGCTCGATTCATATGAAGAGCCTTGCATTATGCTAGTGGCAACCATTTACTTCCCTCGCTAGAGAGCTCAACCCAAAAGGGGTAGGGGAGCATATATATTGTCATCTACAGACAGACCTGTTTCATTCTATCAGAACTCATCAGTGCGGCTTGACAGGCTAGATTCCTGAAGCTGGGATTGAAACCCAGTTGACTCAAATGCCAATCCAAGATTCTACCACTCAGCCACGAGGAAACCAGCGCAAGCAAAGGAAAATTAAATGATGTATCACATTTGTTTTTGTTGACATATATCTGCTTAACAGCTACTGATAGCTTGATTCATATGAAGAGCCTTGCATTACGCTAGTGGCAACCATTTACTTCCCTCGCTAGAGAGCTCAACCCAAAAGGGGTAGGGGAGCATATATATATTTATATATATATATATATATATATATATATAATTAAGATAGTGTAAACACGGAGTCAGTGGCATTTGGTGAATCTCACTTATGCAATAATCAGACCAAGTGCTAACTTAGATCTACATAAAACCTATTATTGATATTGAACAGTCTGTATTTATAAAGATACCAAATTACATTATATAAAAAAAATTAGAGTTATTGTTTCCTTAATTCTTTTTCTCATTATGGTAATAAATTTTTAATTGATATCATATTAAGATCACTTCATATTTTCATAAAAGACAGAAACACTGTTCTCTATTTAAAAGTCTGCCAGTAAGGCCAAAGTTTTATTTTTAACATTTCTTGGTTATAAGAGCCACCTCAGAATTAGTAACATAGAAGAATAATATATTTTTCTGGAAGGAGGTTTTTCTGCCAGTATAACCCAAAAAAGAGCATGGATATACAATTCTTTTATTTTTAATGTAAACACTTCAGAAACAGTTTTATCATTAGTGTATCTCTTTTGAAAGTTTTTATCTGTTCTCATTTGCCAAACACCTGTGCTTTCTTCTCACCTGTGGAATCAGACTTCCTTTGCAAAGAAATCTCAAGTTGGGATATATAAAAATATATCTGCTGACCCATTTTTGATACTCCTACTCGCTGTGGATTGTCTAGCCGTGTCCTTTACACCACAAAAAGGAGGCCCACTTGCTTCAGTCGACTCAAGTGTTTGATATCAATAAAAAGTGCTTAACATGTTTCTCTGAAGTTTTCAGCTTGTAAAATGATAAATGAATTTGCTGGTAGAAGTTGTGAATCAGACCAGAATGATTTCAGTTTAAATCCCTCAACAAGATAGGAAACTGAAATTATCTCACTGCCATTTATCATTTCTGTACAGAATTTTGTTTTAGTTTAACTTCATTATTTATAATTTTCTTATTGTTAATTACTTTTACTTAATAAAACGCATGGACTTTTACATTCTACTGAGGTTTGGGTTTTAATGAAAATATCAAATAATGATTGGAATCAAATGATGCAAATTTATTTCTGTTTTATTTTTGCAATACCTTTATCAGGGAATTCTTCAAAATGAAAAAAAATTAGCAGTTTTACAAAGTAAACATCTATTGAGGAATTGGTAGGAAAATTGTACTGGCTAATGTTACAAAAATAACTGATATAGCATCTGTACTGGCTATTCCACAAATATGATTTGATTAGATGAAATAGGAGAGGAACAATTGTTACAAATTTAAAGTATGACTATTTATAAATACTTGAAGGTAAAAAGGTATTTTTTAAAATATGAAAATTTAACAGAAACATTTTAGTTTTCTGAGAAGGACAAGGATCACTCTTATGGATAAAAGCTTCTTTGATATTTGTCATCTAAAATTAAATAAACTTTAAAATTAATTTTTGAAATTACAAGAGAAAATAAGAAGTGTTATATATATATATATATATATATATATATATATATATATATATATATATATATATATATAGTTAGTGTATTTCAGTGATATTATTTTGTAATCTGATAATTTAACCAATTCTTATTCAAATTTTAACTACATTTGTAGATCAATTTTAAAGTTTATCTTGAATGTTTTATGTTTTTTTTCTTTTCAGTTATTGAAATTTTTTCATTGAAAATAAAAACGCATTCAAATATTAAACATAGAATTTTGAGTTGTTTCTACAAATGCTGTTAAAATTTTTGATCATTTGAATGAGAATTGGTCAAATTATTAGATTAGGATATGATATTAATTTTTTGAAACACTCTGTACAACTCAAATAGTATCAAATTTTTGAAATATCTAATATATATATATATATATATATATATATATATATATAACCAAAAGACTATTTTGATCCAACAAATGGATATGCTACATCACCATTTTATTTTTTATCACTTCTTTGTAGCATATCAACTATTTTACAAATTTTTTAAAACTTTTCATCACAAAAACTTATCTTCTGACTCTGATCTTAGGTTGAAACTAGTTGAGAAGAATCAAAAAACAAATAAAACAAAAGAAATATTTCTATTTGTCTGATCACTTTTGTCAATCTTATATATATATATATATATATATATATATATATATATATTTCAAAATACTAATAGAATGACAAGTAAAAAGTTATATATATATATATATATATATATATATATTTAGGGGTTGTAGAACAGTTTATCTTTGAGTATTGATGGTTAAAGATAAAGCATTAAAGACTCATAAATCCATCTCCAAGGTGAAAGCTGAACCTTTTAGCAAAATGGATCTGTAAATCTTTTGCAACAGTCAACTATGAACTTTCTTTGAGAGTAGAACTATATTTACAACATTAAAAGAATGTACTACTCACACGCACATACACATCCCTGTTAATCCTGTTTATTCTTCTCAATTATAGTTTATTATTTTCTTTAAAGGTAATTCTAGTTTTACAAATCATTTTATCTAAATTTTTTCATTTATCCCCATTTACATCAAAGTAGAGAAAAGTTGATGTTGAATATAGAACTGAAAAAAAGGACAGATTCATATTTTTTGTCAAATTGGATTTACTTTAGTCAACCTTATAAATCAGGTTTTAGGAATACTAAGAATAGAGTTATAAGTAATAACTGTATATCTGGTCGCTGAAATTTATTTTATGCTTCAATCTGTCCAAAATCAGTTTAAAAACCATATGGGTTTTACATCCCTTCACCAGAAGTTCACACATAACCTATCAAGCATCTGGCATCTTCTTTCTCATTTTTTTTACCAGAGATCTATTTGATCTTCTGTTAAGAGTATTTTTTAATCTAATTCTTTGGATTTATTACTTGAGATAAGAAAATAGATCAACATATTAGTTTATTCCATATTTTTGGTGAGGCATACTCAATTTTTAAAGGAGAATCTTCCAATCATCGAATCATCTTAGCAAAGATATGCTTGAGTCTACTCAGTCAAAACCTCATGTTTTAACTGGTCCTCACTTACCAATAGAAATAAATGCAATAAATGTATGGTAACTGTAAGAAGCAAATTTATAATCTTAAGGAAACATCTGAAAGGTATACTCCAAATGACAAATATGAAAATTTTGTTACTAGTCATTTGGACACAGCAGCAGAGTGCATACCAACCAAACCAAGAGCCAAATGTAGAGTTTCATGGGAGTCACTAATAGTTAGAAAAAACAAGATAACTTTAAAAAAAAAAAGCATCTTTACTTAATAAAAGAAACCCAACAAATGACAACATACAGAAACTTAAGAAAGTCTAGAGCAAACTGAGCAACACTAAAAAGAACAACGACAATAAATTTAAGGCCAAATCGATAAAATCAGAAAAATAGTTGAAGATAGACAGTCACGATTAGGATGGCAGATAGTAAATGAAGTAAGCAAAAGGGAGAGCACCTCAAGAGCAAAACTAAAAACTACCAGCCAAGAAGAAAGACTTCACGAGTGGAAAAAACATTTCAAGAATCTGCTTGGAAACCCTCCTGAAATTTCCGACTAATGTATCTAAAAAATTATTAATGACCAGCCAGACACCAAACTAAGACAGTTTACAGAGGAAGAACTTGATGCAGTATTGAAAAAATGTAAAAGCAGAAAAGCTGCTGATCTCAATGAAATACCCCTTGAAGTTTGGAAGACAAAAAAATTGGATGACATACTTCTCTTATTATGCAATGCTGTCAATAAACAAAACACAAGAGAGAAATGGACAAAAGGTTGCATCCTTCCCTTCCCCAAGAAAGGCTTCTTTGGAATCACCAAGAAGTATAAGGCCATAACTCTTAATGTTATTGCTGTTTAGGTTTGTCATACCCTTCTTCTCAATTATCTTTGAACCTGAAATTGAGAAAATACTTTGGAAAAATCAGGACGGCTTTCAAAGAAATTGATCCACAACCTCATTCTAACAATCGGTCAAATCATCAAAGAATTGTATGCAAAGAATTTTGAGGCAACACTACAATTCGTAGATTTTTCCATTTGATTCCATACACAGAGGAAAGATGGAGCAAACACAATTAGCATATGGTCCCCCCAACTTCTTTGATGCTGTCGCTGGAATCCTACAAGGAGATACATTAGCACCATATTTATTTGTACTTTGCCTAGACTAAGGACTTTGAGTGTCAATAGATCAAATAAAAGAAAATGGTTTTAAATTACAAATGGCTTGAAACATGATATCCCTCAGAAACTATGACAGAATCAGACTATGCAGATCTTGCACATCTCGCAAATATACGAGCCCAAGTAGAAATCCCTACGGTATAACCTAGAGCAAATAGCAGGAGGCTTTGACCATTATGTGAATGCAAATAAAACAGAGTACAAGTGTTTAAAAAAAAAAGGAACCCTCTCCAGTCTAAGTGGCAGCAAGCCTCTGAAATTAGTAGACCAGTTCTCATACCTGGGCAGCAACATCTCATTTACTGAAAGTGATGTCAGCATATATCTCGTGAAGGCATGAGATGCTATTGACAGGTTATCAATTATATGGAAAACTGATCTATCCAATAAAATCAAACAGGATTTCTTCCAAGCTTTGACTGTATCCATACTACTATATTGATGCACCACATGGATACTAACAAAACACAAACCAAAAAAACTTGATAGATTTGAAAAAATCCTGGAAGCAACACCCCACAAAACAGCAGCTGTATGGTCACCTCACAAACTATTCAAGTCAGATGAACAAGATAGTGAGGCACTAGTGGAGAAGGAAGGACAAATTCCTAAGCATTGTTCTGTTATGGACTCCTACACACACCAGTGTTTACTAACCAACCAGGACTGACATGTAAGTTCTGAGCAGACACAGGATGCATCCAAGAGGATCAACAAAGAGCAAGGAATAATAGGGATGGATTGCAAGAGAGAATCAAGGAACCCTATGCTGTCACCATAACAACAATGATAATAGAAGCACTAAATGTACTTATTCATATCATGTTGATTACATTTAAATGATGTTCTTGCAGTTTTGGTTTGATATTTGTGATTTACTTTTTTAAATTCTGTTTTAATACATTCAGATACTTCATAATAGCATACCTTGGGCATAAAAATCCATATACTGTATATGTTTAATTCATAGATATTCAGAATATTGTTTCTTATCCTATGAGGTTGAGAGTGTGCCCCTTTTAGAAGCATAATCAATAATACAAGCAGCCCTTTTTTGTAAAGTGTATAGTTTTATCTATTTTGTTTGAACACTTACCTAAACATGATTTCTGTATAAAAAAGTTAGGGTATGGCAAATGAATAATAGAGTTGTTTCATGTTGTTGAGGTATTTTCATGCTCAGCATATTATTCCAATTTGGGTTGAAATTTTAGTTTCTATCACTTTGATATGTGCATTCCAGTTTAGATTGCCATCTATTTGAAGAATTCTTTAAACCTTGATCTTAAAACCGTATCTTCACCAAAACATTTTGGGGAATCTTTGGAGCAAATCTTCTTCCATTTTTAGTGAAAAAATGAAATATATTTTTTTTACCAGTATTTTAAGAGGGCTTGCAAGCAGGAAACTATGGATGTATCATTTTTAATTGGTTGTTCCTAGATTCTTACAGAGACTTACATTTTTTTTAAATTTTGAAACAAGTTAGTATCATCAGCAAACTTTACAGTAATAGTCTGTCATTTTTCTTGGTGTGATACTTTTGTGATGACTGACAACAGATATAACTTGTCTCAGAGACAAAAATATTATTGTTTTCTTTTATGGCAAACTACAAGTCATTGGATTCACTGAAACAATTTGGCCAACATTCTACTGAAAAAAGCTGAGTCTTTCATGTAGAAGATTCATTGTTATGTACCACCTACTTCAACAGTATAAATTTAACAAAGATATCTTTGAATAAATGTTCTATAGTTTTTTATTAAGTTTTTATTTTCTATAAACTGTTCAGATCTTCTGTAATGTAATTCTGATTCTGTTTTATATTCTGTGTTTTCCATGTACTACTTTCTTGTAACACTTCAGAATTCTTTAGAATTTGATATTGCCTAATGATCATTAAAGCATGAAACTATTCATGAAATATGTGGTTTTAATTTCTGTCTTATGCAGTGTATATATAGGGAAGAAGATATATATATATATATATATATATATATATATATATATATATATATATATTATTCTGTCTGTCTGTCTCCCTCTCTCTCTCTCTCTTTCACTTTCTGTATGCATGTGTATGTGTGTATACATATATATATATATATACATATATATATATATCACAATGTAGACTAGAAAAATACTGAGGAAGTGAATGTGCATACATACATATATATATATATATAGAGAGAGAGAGAGAGAGAGGGAGAGAGAGAGAGAAATGTTTCTTCATGTATATGTATAATATCTCTCTCTCTCTCTCTCTCTCTCATTTTTTGTGTGTATATATGTATAGATAGATACATACACACATGTACACATGTATATATATATATATATATATAACTGAAAATAGAGCCAAAAAAAAAAATCAACTTGAATCTGTTCAAATAAATCAAAAGGCATCCTAAATGATAAATAACCTCATATCAGTAATGTGTAATTCTTTTTGAATCACTGAACAGAAGAAAACACTCTTCAGCTGAGTTATGTTGTTTTGTTGATCAAAAAATAAATTCCTGATCGATGTCGGCGGGCATAGTAACTATTAGAACATGACTGCATGCCACTTAAACTGTCCCGGGATTTACTTAAAACTAAATGGAACTCGAAAGATCAATATACAAGTGAGACAAGGTGAAAGCAGCACACAACTGTAGGTTTTGTTCCTCAGTGACATGCATCTAGTTGGGTGAATCCATCGGCAAAGTCAGTGTCTGAGCTGCTAGACCTCTCCCGTTCTTGTCAGTCTGTGCTGAGCGGATTTTAACTTGCAGAGCAGTGCTTAGCAAAAGCAAAACAAAAAATAAAGTTCCCTTTACTTGGACAAGAAATGTCTTATGCTTCATCTATGAAGAAACCAATGTCTAATCTAGATACTGCTTGATCGACAGCTGCAAGAATTTCCCGTAATTTTGGGATGAGGAGTATCTAGATATGGGGGTGGAATTCATAGAAAGTCTCTACACTTATCTTAATGTTTAACTTAACAATGTTTTGATCGATGGCATCAAGCTATGACAAGGAGTTTTGTTTGAGAATATGATGAACTTAAATAGGATTCAGTTCTGAAATCTTTAATGTATTGTAAAGGGGCTTGGTTTTTTGTTGTTGTTTTTGTTTTTTTGTTTTGTTTTGTTTTACTTTTTTACCTAATAACATACAAAAAGCTTTAATATAAACTTTATTACAGAAAGTGTTTCATGACATTATTGGAATTAATTGTAACAATATTTTTAGTTTAGTACCAACAGGAACATTTTGTTTTAGTTGTCTATTTTACTGGTAAACAGTTTTTAAATCAAACTATATATATGTGTGTGTGTGTATGAGTATATATATATATATATATATATATATATATATATATATATATGTGCATGTATTTGAGTAAGAATAAAAATTATATTTATAATATTGATGTCAGTTCCTTTATTCAATTAAACTATCAAAGATTTGAAAGGGGGTTTGAAAATTCTCTTTATATTAAAAATATTTTTTTTAAATATTGATACAGGTATGTCAGCATTTTTTAATTCAGTAAACAAATTTATTCTTGCATAAGTTACAGACAAAAGACCAGAACAAAAAATTTTGCTTCTAATTCTTACAAATAAGTAGACTGATTAACAAGGATGTCAAAACCAAAGTAATTATTCTAAAGAAGTAATTTTACAAATACTAAGGTGAGTCAAAGGTTTTGCAATATTTTGGTAGTATGTGAAGTACAATTCTGCAGCTTTATATGCTTTTATCAAGGTTATGGAGGTGGCAAATCACACTGGACTATTAGATACTGAGCTCATTTGATACACTCTCTAAGTGCTACTCAATAGATTTGCCCCTATGGCTTGGAGCACAACCTTGGAATCCATGGTTGTAGTCCTACCAGACCTCGCCTGATCATTGAGGCTCTTGCAGTCTAAGCAACATTTTTTGAACCACCTAGTTACTCTGCTCTGATCAACTGTAGTATTTGTCGCTGCCTCCCACCAGACACGACTTGACACAAGGTCAAAAGCCCGAAGGCCAATTAAAGTGGGGATAAAGGGGAGGGGAAGGTCGGGAAAAATGATTCCGTTCCCACACCGGGAATCGAACCCGGGCCGCCTGGGTGAAAGCCAGGAATCCTGGCTTTCACCCAGGCGGCCCGGGTTCGATTCCCGGTCAACTGTGCCTTCACCTTTTGTGCAACAAATGATGTTGGCTGTTTCTGTTGTGTTATGGCCCAGTCTGAACTTATAAAGTACAAGTTCTCAAATTAGACTACATTGCACATTCATCTGTGCAACTTTCAAATCACACACAGAGTGAAACAATGCACAACATGTCAGCACATCAATTGTCTCAATACTACCAACCACAGTGGGTACAATCCCAGGTCAAGCAATGCCAAAGACTCAAAAAACTGTACTTGATGCCTTCTTCCTTAACACTCAGCATTATAAGGTATGGGTCAAAGGTAAAGTGGAGCAATCCTGGGAAAGGAGCAGCACTCTTCCCTACACCTTGGTGTAGTAGCTATTGAAAAGGGAGCCTTTGGGTCCCCCTTGATTACAGTCACCAACTTTTACTAAGTATTCTTATTATTAGTGTATATATATATATATATATATATGTGACAAAAGGTAAATATTTTAAGTGGACTTTTACACTTTGAAATTCAGTTTTCCTTTTCCTAGACTGGTTGCCTTACTAAGGTTAAACATCCCATCTCTACTATTTACTCATAGCAGAAGAAAGAATAGTTTGATTCATGCCTTTCTCAAATGTATTGGTGATAAGTGAAATGCAAACAGCTTTGTCCAGGATTTGAATTCTGGCCACTGTACCTATTTCTTATGACAATGACCATGGTACAACAAACATCAGTGTATATATATATATATATATATATATATATATATATATATATATATATATATATATATATAACAATAGACATGCATTGAGCACTCCCACAGATTTATATGAAATTCCTTATATATTCTATATGCGAAAAATCCATACCCACTGTCTTCAGACGCTGACTGGATATTACTTATACATACACACACATATATATATATATATAAGTAAAAATGATTTTTATTTTTGACATTAACTTAATTGACTAACAAACTCATCATTTAGTTCTTCAATTTTTTGGACAAGTTTCTTAATTTCATCCCTCCTAAAATATTCAAAAATAAACTTTCTCATCAAAGAATTATTCCAGGTGCTTTTACAGACTTAAAGGATGACTAAATTCTTTTCCATTAAGAAAATTCTTTATAAGACACTATAAATGATAATCTGAAAGTGCAACGTCTGATGAATACAAATGATGAGTGAAAACTTCTCTGACAATATGTAACCATTTTTCTTAAGTCAGTGAAGAAAAAATCTGATATAAAAATGTCAGTCTTAATCTTAATTAATTCCATATGTTTGTTGCTGATTTCTGCTTTCCTTTGGTCTAATTTAGAGGAATACTTATTTGAATGAAATGATTAGTTTTCCAGGAGGAGCTCAGAGTAGAAGAAACCCTTTCAATCTTTCTAAATACACTACATCAACATCTATGAATGAAAATCAGCTTTTAATACATTTACTGGAAGCTTATTTTACTTGCCCTATCATCTTATTGCATTTTACGTAAAGTATGAATTTTTCATAAAACTCTATAACCAAAAGTATGAATATATAGCCAACTAAAAATAAAAACACTCATTATGCAAAATTATATAAAATTGCATAAATATTTATACAATTTTATTTCAGGATACAGAAGTATTACAATTTCCTTTTTGCTAACAGTGTAGAGTTTAATAATAAATAACACCTAATAATATCCATTTTGATTGTCTAAAGTTCTACTATGAGTAATAAAAATCTGGTATGTTTGGTTTAGAAGAAAATGAACATTGTATAAAGAAATTAGTTATTAATTATGGGTAATATATATATATATATATATATATATATATATATATATATATATATATGAGGATCATTCAATAAGTTTCCAGACGTTTTTCGTATGGGCGCTTTTATTGATAGTATACACATGAAACTCTAGTCCCCTTTGAAGTAATCTCCTCCGGTTGCAATGTACTTGTTGTACCGTTCCAACAACTTCTCAAAGGCCCCATGGAAGTCCTCGTGTCAATGACCTTCATCACAGCCTCTTTCATCTCCTCAATTGTCTCATAACGACAGCCTCTGAGCTTAGGGAATAAGCAAAAGTCACAGGGAGCAAGGTCTGGACTGTAGAGAGGCTGAGGAACTGTGTTGCTGCCCATCTTGGTCAAATAGTCTGTGACAAGGATGGAGTTGTGGACTGATGCATTGTCCTTGTGGAAATGCCACTGACCCGATTTAAAGAGTGCTGGCCTCTTCCCTAGAAATCTCTTCCTGAACTCCCTTAAAACCTCAACATAGTAACCCTAATCCTAACCCTTTGGCCAATCAACTCTGGTGTATTGACTTTCTTACTCCTCCCACACCTCTCATCATCCCTAACAGACTCCCTGCCTTTCTTGAATCTCTTATGCCACTCAAAAACTGATGCTCGATTCATGCAAGATGCTCCAGAAGCAGTCTGAAGCATTCCATACATTTCTGTGGCATCATTTTTTCCAAGTTTAAAACAGAATTTTATTGCATATCATTCTTCCTCACGTCCAGATTGGATTTTTGAAATTCACCAGCTGTGACAATCGGGCTTTAGAAGGGTGTATTCCAATTGCTGCTGTAGCTGTTCATTTGAAGCTGAAATCATAAAAATTGGTCAGTCATCTCATAAGATGTATAGCAATAACATAGTGAATTTTCAAGAGTCTATGACAATTTTAAATGCCGGTATAAAAAAGTCCGGAGACTTATTGAATGCACCACGTATATATATATATATATATATATATATATATATATATATATACACACACAAGCACACACACACACACAATATGTGGGTATAAGTATAGTCATGATTATACAGGGTGCGTCAGAAATACCTTCTACTTTTTAAACTATCATCTGTGAACTTAAGCAGTAATGATAGCTCCATCTTGCTAACTTCTTACCATTTTTTTTTTCAGATATGATTATGGCTTGGACTCAAGTACACAGACTGTTTGCAGTTGAAATGTTTTTTCAAGATTAGTGAATCAATAATTGTTATACAGAGACCTTTTGTATGCTCAGTTCATTAAAAGAGTGATGCTGTTCTGGTTAAAAAACTGATATTGCTTTGAATTGAAACTTCTATCTAGTCCCTGCTATGATCATAACTGATTATATCTGAAAAAAAAAGACATCAACACGATGGAGCTACCATTATCACTTGCTTAAATTCATTTGCACCACACAAGAGACAGTTTAAAATATGGGATGTATTTTTGCTGCACCCAATATATACATATGTGTACATTCATACATGTATGCATATAAACAACTACAATATATAATAACTATACAGTATATGAACAACAAACCATACATATCTATAAACAACAGATGAGAAAAAATTATATGAGAAAAAAACAATCATCTAAGAATGTTGGATAAAATAAAATGTTTGGATAGCAGCAAGCAGAGCAATATAAAAATGAAAATAGTTATTAACCTCACATTCCCTGGCTCAGCTGTTACAAACAGTTTTATGTAGATTTTTTTAAAACAAAACCACAATCATCAAACAGGAATTTTTGAGAAGCAATGAATTTTAAAAAATATGAACGGCAAGTTGAATCATTAAAGTTCAAATGCAATACAGAAAAAAAATTAGTTACTGTGCAATGGAGAAAATAATTCTCTCCTGAGAAATGGAATTAACAGGAAAACAAATGATGATTACAAAAATTTTTGCTAATCCTTTAAGGAGAACTTGGAGAAGGACAAAACTGACTGTCCTAATACTAAGTTGTTATAATAATCAGTAATTTTAACAGGAATAGAAATCAAAAAACTCATTATAAGATCAAATTGGTTGGAAATAATTTTTTATGTGACCAAAGTGTAAAAACTATGTGTCCTGGATATGACACTAAACTGTCTGATGGTGAGGTCCTAGTAATGCTGGGGCTTTGGGGAATACAGAGCACCCCTTCATTGCCATTGCTCTCAGGTCCACTCTGGCCTGGCATGGTAGCACCTGATAGGGCCCTATCTATGGGTTGAATAGAACTCTGAATTGTTTGATTAAACTGAATAGTTTGAAATGGAAATGTTTTTTATAATTAAACCATAGTTACATTTAAACTGTGTGCTTATGCTAAACTGAATTATTTGAAAGAACTGTTTTTTGACATTGAAACTGTATTTACACTAAACTGAATTGTTATATATAACTGCTTGAATAGTTTGAAATAGAAATGTTTTTAAACTGTGTACTCATGCTAAACTGAATTGTGTACATAAAAATGGATTTGGCATTAAATAACCTACAAAGGTTAATATGCCATAAAACACAATAAACTAACAAACCAACATGTAAAAACTATATAACGTTGTAAAATTGACACTGAATTAAATCAGCACTGAATAACAAAAATGAAACAATCTGTTATAAATTCCAATTCAATATACATAGAAAAAAATTTACTGTGGAGAACAGTTGGCAGATGGTTATTTAATATTTCAAAAAAGGATTTTTTACAGATTTTTACTAAATTACTCAATATGAATACAAATATGAATAGAAGTGCAAATAAATGAATATTAAACTCAAAAAGGGAATGACTTAATTTAGATTAAAAACCCCTTTTTATATAGAAGCTAAATTCATTAGCAAAAATTTGGACTTTACTTAGTTAAGAGTTTAATGTGTTTGTTAAAACAATTGATCCTTGTAATAAAAAAAATAAAATCTGAAACTTATCTTCTTGGCAATGCAATGAGATTTGTTAGAATAGACAATTTGCTGATAGAAAAACAATCTTCCTTATCTTTAATCAACCAATAATATTTAGATAAGGAAGTAGTATGCTCATGCCTTTTATTAGAGAGACTCATCTTGTGGGAATAACGTCTGGTTTTAAAACTCTTTTTTCTCAAGTCAAAATAGATTTTTTTTCTTTATCTTAATTGATAGGGGCCTTGTAAACTACATTATCAGTGAGACATAATAACTTGTTACTGGACCAGCATTTATATCTAGGATTGCTACTTGTGTAGTTTTGTGCAAGAATAACTTACCTTTAAGGAATTTCTATTAAATAATTTATCAAAAAATCTAGACTTGTGGAAATGTTTATCAACTAATCTGAAGAAGGTATCAGCCAGATTAGTTTTGGTATTTGCATGGTAAGAAGGATTATACCAAATAATTCATCTTTTTTTGTTTTTGTTTTGTAGGTTTTTTGGGTTTGTTTTTTGTATTTGATGTAAAATTGCAGTTCAATCTAAAATTCTTGAGGGTACCTACATATTCAGATCCAATCCTGTCAAAAACCAATTTGGTTGATAGAATTAATGGTTAGTTTGCATAAAATTGACTTATTCATATGCTGTAAAACAGCTGGAGAATTGTTAGAATTGATATTATTGTAGATATGTATATTGTTAGGTTTTCTAAATGGTCTGTATGTACCATCAGAAAAGCTGAAATTAGCAACAAGAAAGTTGACATTTTTTACATAAGAAAGCACCTCAATGCTTAGATTATAAGTTTTTAAAAATCTGATGAGGTCCTTCCTGGCTATGTAAACCTGTTGAGGGCTTGTATTCTAGGTGACCATCCATTTGTCATCACAGTAAAAAACAATATCACAAATATTGAATGAATTAACTAAACCTCAAAATAAGAAAACATCAACTATTTCAACACAATATTGAATGCTCCTATTACATTGTTAAAAACCTTTTTTATTTCTTATAGCTCATAATTGGTCAGAATGGACCAAAGAAGACTTCTTGCAATGTTTTATTATTTCTACTTACTCATCAAGACACATTGATAATCTTCCTGGCTAAGGTGGGTGTTCCATCAAGTAGTCTCTCAGTTATTCAGGTTCAGTACAATCATAGAAATAAATAAAATTTAGTATACATGCAATTTAAGATACTATATTTTGTAGAAGAATTCTAATTACAATCTAATCCAACTGTAATCAAAGAAATGTCTGCATGTATGTAAACTAGGATTACTTGACAATAATCCATTCTATGACAACCAAAATGTTTATCTCTCCTTACCTGTAGAATTTTTCAAAATAAACCAGCTTTAGTGGGGAGAGGGGGGGGTAACAATTTATCTGGCCCTTTTTAAAAACCTATTGTCTTACATTTAATTTAAACAGAAGACAATTTATGCAAATGATTTTCAGTGGTTGGTTTCAATATTTCAAATATACTGACCATTGTAGATGTCATGACCTAGAGTTTATTTACTTTTATTTAAAAAAAACAAAAAACAAAAATATGGTGAGCTGTATTAATTATAGTTATTTACCATGGTAGGAAAATACAACATTTCTTTCTTCTTTAATTTTTAATGCAATCCAATTATAAAATCATAAAATATTTTCTATCATAAAATCCACAATGGATTTATAGGAAATGAACATTGCACTAGCGCAGTAAAAATAATTTTTTATTAAAAATAAATTCTTACTTCATATAAGCATAAATTGCAAACTTCTTGGTTTTAGTGCAAATTCTTTTAATATCTTGTGTAATTCTTTTTCTTGTTTGTTTTGACTCAACAAGTATTTGTTTCTTGATTGAAATGTGAAGCAATGAAGACAAACATTCTTGAGCCATTGTGCATTTTAAGAAGGATCAAATTTTGACCAAAATTGAAAAACATTTTGTTTGCAACCCACTTGTGGGACCCAGATTAGAAATCACTATGATATACTTATTTCCCAAAACCCATTTCTAAATTAGAAACTTTTGTTCACAAAATCATCTTTTTCTTTAAGAAACTGAAAATCTAAAAATGAAAATTAAACTCACCATTTATTTATATTTCTTTGCAACTTAAACTATGAAGGCATTTTCTCAGAAAATTCTTGGTATTTTGATCCGATGTTCCTGTTCCTGCAACAAGATCGTCATAATCATATTGCAATTCCAATGTAAAACAACCTTTTCTGTCTTTGAGGGGAAGCTAAGATTTATTTTTTTCTGTTGGATGTTATTGTTTTGCAACAGAGATTTTATTTTCAGACACATCAATCTGAATTTAGTTAGAATATTAAATTATCAGACAGACAGAGCTAAAATCAGCAATGGTAACACCATGAATAAAAGTCACACCACAAAAGTTACTCTATAATGTTACCCTACAGTAACTGAAAATTTGAATGAAGGAAAGTCTCAACTTCAGTTTCGGAGTAATCAAAAGTCTTGATTAGTTTCTGAGCCGGAACAAATGTCACTGGAAAAATTGTTTTTTATTAAAACAAGTCATATTTTAATTTACAAATGAAATAGGTATTATTTTTAATGAAATAAGTAATGTTTCAATTATTTGATTTGTATGAATAAAATTTGATTTAATAAAGGGATTTTATTTTTGTTTTTGTGATATTATTTATTAACCAACATATTTTGTCTGTCATCAACACTCTTAAATTTGTAGCACGAGTTGATTTAAGTTTTTATTTAACTGTATTGAAAACATTCCAAAGAAGAAATTATTTATTTATTTATAAAATATAAGTACTCTTGTACATCATTTAAGAGGCCTAGTAGCTAAAGTGCTGGACTAGCCATGCTATTTCATTCACTTTTGGACTAATTCCCTTTGAGAAAGGTATGACCCCACCTCATCGCCCAAGCTATGGCTTAAATAGTACCACTACAGTTTTTCTATAAGGATGGCTTTGGCATTAAATAACCCACAAAAGTTGATATACCATTAAACAAAGAAACCAAACCAAACCAATTCATTTAATTTGTTGTAAAAATAGTAATAAAAAGTAAAAGATGATATTTTATTTTAATGAAGTAAATATTGTTACAATCACAATTCATGTTGTTACTTGTTTTACATGAAATTTATCATAAGGGGAAATAAAGCTAAAAATATAACACAATTATTTAGAACTGTGTGCAAAAAAAAAAAGTCTTCAGAAGTAATTACACAAAAAATGTAAATATGAATGTACAATGAACACAATTCTCTAACCTCCAGGCACCTTGTTGCAGAGGGTTAATTCACCTTCAGGCCGGTAAGTTTAGGTAAGATATATTCCTGAGAGGCCTTCTCTAGGCAACACTTGACTCCTTGCCTAAAAGGTTTATTGCCTGGAGCCTGAGATACCTCTGAAGGGGAATGCTGACAAGAACAAACATCTTTTCTTATGGCAAGGCATGAGTCTCAGTTCGTGAAACCCCCTCCCCCACGAACTATAAAATGTCAATTTTGACTCAGTGGGAAATTGGAAAATATCACCTCTAAGCATAAAATAACCTGATGGGTTTAGGGATTAATTAAAAAGAAATAGAAAACATTGAATAAATAAATTGCAAAAATGTAGGCCTCTGATAGGAAGCAAAATTTGCACATGCCTGAAAAGATGGGCCTCCTGGCACCAAAGAGAAATTTTTCCTTGGTAAGCAGAGACTGCTTCAACTAGAAAGACCTACTCCTCTCTGCTGCTGGTGGGGAAGAGCACGTGTATGCTGAGTCACAGCTAAGTGGCATGTGGACTTGCCAACCAGTAGCAGCCTATGCTGAACCTACGTACCTAAAACACGAGACTTCAGACTCTTAACTCACCAAAAATGTTTATAATATATTTCAATGACTTGTCTGAGAGACACGATTGTTTCTGCTGGTTCAGGAAAATATTTCTCAAAACAGAATAGTTGTGAATCCTAAAATAAAGTTAAGAGTATAAAAGTATCTTTGTCTCTTTCCTTCTGTCATTAATTCTTTTCCAACTTCCCACGGACAAAAGAAACCAGCAAATGAATGGAGTAAGAAGAAAGTGGAGTCATATACAAAACTCAAAATCATCCCAACTGAACCGAACAATGACATGTCATTAAAAACAATCAATCAATCAACAATAATTATTTACATAAAAAAACATCTCTGATTGACTAAATACAAGAATGAAAATAGGGAAACAATCACTTACATTGAGTCAACAGATTTTGTGTTACAATTTGTTTCAATGGGTGAGGTTAAATTTAATGAGCCTCAGTTGACCTCATGAAATTTATATACTCATAAATTCACATTTTTGGTTTGAAATTGTAATAGAGCTAAATACCTTGAAAAATAATAAATAAAGACTATCAGAAATTTTAAAGATTATTCATAATTATTTGGATAGAAATTTATGGTTCAACTCATGTTATTTGGGTGAATGAAAGTTTATTTGTTTTAAGAGGCTGAACTGAATTTATCTCAGTTCACATCAACAATTTTTGGTTAGATAACATTATCAAGATTAAAATCAGGGAAATTATTTAAGTCAATATTCTGAGTAATAAAATTGAAAGAAAGTTATATTCCTTAGAAAATGGTGAAGGAAAATCACTCAAGATTTTTGATATCAAATAGTTTGGACCAAAATTTGTCAGCCTGTCTCATGAATAATTACAAGTCAAGAACGATCAAATGTTAAGTTCTGAGACATTTGCTTGTTGGCTTGAAATAGACTTGACAGTTGGGTTGACTGAGTAGCCCTGGTGCTGCAGTCACTACTGATATATATATATATATATATATATATATATAGACAGACACATAAATACATTAAACCTATACATACATATGATTTTTGTTTGAATGTTTATCCCTTCCGTATCAGAGCCAAAATTTGAATAATGCTTAACTCTTAATATGCTGCGTTCATATTTTACATAATTCCAGATGTATTTCTGACATATTTATCAAGAGATCAAAACTCAGATAACATAACCTTCTACTCTGTCACCTGGAGTAAAGTTCCTTCTTAATGCTAACCCTGACCTCAAGTTGGTAACATTACATTATCTTTTATCATCACATAAACAGAAATAAATTTGAAAATTGGTCTGAAATGATTTTGGTTCTGTTCAAGATGACAGTTGGGAAAAAGTTTAATTGCAAAAATATTCAACAAAAAAAAAAAAAAAAAACGGTAAAAGAAAACATGAAACAAAAATAAGTTTTTAAACAAAGAATTAAAAAAATACTTGTGTGTGTAAGCCAACAGTTTTGATTGCAGGAGGCACAACTCAGCAGCTCCAAATGCTTTTTCCAAGGTTGTGATATTAACAAACCACACTGGGCTGTAAGATTCCAAGCTCGCCTGATACTCTCTGTGTGCTACTCACTGGATTTGTTGGCTTGGAAATCCATGGTTTTATGCCTACCTGACCTTGCCTGATTGTTGATGCTCTTACAACCTGAGCAATATTTTTTAAGTCTTCTGTTTATTATACATTAATCAACTACGCCTTCACCTTTCGCATAACAAATATTTTTGGTTGCTTCTTCAGCATTACGGTCCAGTTTGAACTTGTAAAGTGTAAGTTCCAAAATATGACTATGTCACACATTCATCTGTGTGGCTTTCAAATCACGCATATAAAGATATCTTGTCTTTTACATATAAAATCAAACTGTTCCCCTTTAGTACCAATAGGGAAAATATTATCTCCTTTAGAGAATGGGCATATCCATTCAGTACTTTATTGGGTGTCATATGACTATCACAAAAATCTATTCTCAACTTCTTTTGTCTCTATTCTTTAAAAAGTAGTGACATGTTAGGGAACAGGAAAGCCCCACATGGTTAACTTACTTTCTTCATCAAGTAAGCTTTTTTCCCCTTTTTTGTGCCCCTTCTACATACTGCTTGTTAATGGAACAACATGTGAATATTTTTATCCATTGGGACGTGGTTGTGTTTTCTTTCTTCTTCATACCATTGGTATGTATTTTATGTATATAAAAGGTTAAATGTTCTTGTATGTGCAAATGCGTTCATCTTGTTTTTCTTTCCATTGTATTCAGTGTTAGTATATCATGGATATGCTAAAGCTAATTTTGGTCCTTGGTGAGTGAGGACTTGATCAAATATCTTTCTTAGCATCAAGCAAATCAATAATGAGGAAGAGAGACTAAACAGTCTGTAAATAATTATTTTTCAACCAATGTAGCAAAAATAAACAAAAAAACCAAAGGCAAAGAAAATTAAGAAAGGGCTTGAAAAATTTTATAGAAAAAAATAACAAAACAGTTTCTCAAAAGATGGTTCATTTTATCTTGAAGTTCTTGGCAATTGATTTCATTGAAAAAGACTGGAATTCCTCTGTTCTATATGAGACATTATTTACAAATAGAAATTGAATTAATTGATAATATAAGAAATTTTCAAACTGTCTTTCTTCCACTTGAATTTTTCATAAGAAAAAAGGCCAATTTTCATCATAAAATCTGATAATTTCTTCATTTTCACAGTTTTATTTGGATATTTTTTATTTTCTTTTTTAAATTTCTTGAATTTCATTTTATTCCAATTTAACAATGAAAAATAGCTTTAAAAATAAAGTACAACAAAAGTACAATTTTGTATATAATGTACTTTATCTAAACAATTACAACAAAATCCATCTGACTTTTTCAGTTTCTAGTTTGACTGATTCATTTTTTTATTTCTTTATTTGAATGAGAAAAGAATGAGAATAAATATACGACAATTTGAATTTGGTAAAAATAATTTTCCTCTTTGTATTTTATATGTATGGTTCTTTGTTCACAACTTTCCTTATCTTTTTATCTTTTTTTTAACCATCAAAAAATGATTAAAGAAATAAAAGACAGTAGAATCTATTACAAACCTGGCTATAATCACCAAATATTACTAACAATGACTGCATTTCTACAAGGACTTAATTTTCCATTTCCTCTTGCAGCGACAATCAACATGGCATTGTTCTATTTTTTATAGGATGTGTTCAATGACACTCACTACCAACACAATACCTCAAAACAACAGCACGTTTCACTCTCAAAAATGAACACCTAACTTTCAATCCTTTTCTTGGTTTTTAATGATTTATATCTTTACTTATTTGCTAGGTTCCTTTTGGCCAACAAAGAAGATGAAATAAGAATATATTCTTACAGGAAACATAAATATGAGTTTTGCCCACTTTGGTTTTTATTGATTCCATGATTCTAAGTAATTTTCTCCAATTCTCTTCATTTTCTGTTACTCAGTTGGTCAGCCTGTCTGTGAAAGTCATATTTAACTTGATTGTCACAACCACAATATCGAATGAACCACTGTCAGGTTTCCTTTATCTTTACAACTTTCTTTACTGTCTCATCTTTCTCACCTTCTTCTTCTTCTTCTTCTTCTTCTTCTTCTTCTTCTTCTTCTTCTTCTTCATTTACTTTCTTTTATTTGTTATTTTGTTTTCCCTTCTTTTTATTCTCTGTTTTCATTTGAATTGCTTTAGTTATTTTCATAATTTCTTTTTTATTTTTATTTTTAAGCTTCTTTTATGGCACATCTTCCTCATCTGATGAGTTTGACATTTTTCATTTTATTTTTCATTTTATTTTTCATTTTATTTTTCATTTTCATTTTTATTTTTCATTTTATTGATTAAATGGGTTAACATGCCATTAAAATCAATTTTTAATGGCATGTTAACCCATTTAGGGTTATTTTTTACCTTTTATCACATTCATTCTACATTTATATTTACATTTTTTGTACTGTTGTTTCTTAAAAAGTTGTTTTAAGTGCATTATTTTATTAGATTCAAATAATTTTAGAACAGATTTATTTTCCCCATAGAAGGGGCCCCTAATAGGTATGACCATTTGAGGTCAGAGTGGATCAGATAGTAATGGCAATGAAGGGGTACTCCACACTCCCCAGAACTCCAGAAGTGGAGACTCACCACTTGATGCATTCTTGATAATTCTCTTCTTTTAAATCTTTTTTTCTCTGTTTTTCTTTTCATTTTCTTTTTTATTTTCTATATTTTACCAGCTTTTCTTTATTCTTTTCTTTTTCTCACACCTTTTCTCACTCCTTTTATTTCTTTTCCTCCCTAACCTCTCCCTCTCTCTCTCCCCCTCTCAATATTGATGGTCTTTAATTGTCATTAATACCATAATACAGCTGTTCGATATGAATTGTACTCATTTTATACTATTATCACAAATATTTTCCATGATCAAACTTGAGAATTATGTCAACTTTTTGAGTAGTATTTATTTTATCTTAATTTTACTCAGACTGTAAATTTAAAATCATTTGTAAACAATATGGATCCATGTTACAAAAAGTTTTGGCAAAATTTGAACTTGTATTTCTTTCATTTCAAAAAGACCTTTTTTCCATAATGGCTGTTTTATTTCTTGAGCAAGAAAAACCCAACTGCTAACAGAAATATAAGCTTTTAAACTTTTCTTCATTCCTCCCATTCATTCAACGGCATATTTTTTTATTGATTTTATACATATACCATATTAGGATTAATAGTAGCAATAGTATCTTGATTTTTAATCAATGAAACATTGTCAGATTTTTGACTAGTATTTCTTTCATCTTAATTTCAGTCACTTTTTATTGCAATTACTGAGGCTATCACTTTGTGGCCATTGATAAACAGTATGGATTGGAAATAAAGAATAATCTCTAAGCAAAACCTTTCATCTCTTTTACATTGAAAATCCTATTTTTCTGTAACAGTTGTTCTACCACATGCTTTCAAAAACTTTGCTAATATCAGAATACATGAAATAATTTATATTCCATTCTTAAATTGTAACAATGCTTAGTCAAAATAGCACAACTTTTATTTGTAGACATATATATATATATATATATATATATATATGAATGGCATCAACACAGATAACAGCAATTGGTGATTGGTTTCTCACCTACATAATCATCAGATCAAGTCTGATAGACTTGCTCTATCACCAATATTGAACACTATATATATAACAAACTACATTGTATATATATATATATATATATATATATATATATATATATATATATATATATCATCATCATCATCATCATCATCAAGTCATACTGACTGAACAGATTTCCCTGACTCTCTCTCCATCTGTCCCTATCATCCATTACTCCTACCAGGTCCTCCAAATGACCTCTTGTGCCTGCAATGATGTAGATAAGTTCTCATTGGTTGGCCAACACTGACACATCCATAAAAGAATATCTCTCCTTGCTTCTCCAACAGTGTCCAGCATGTCTTGTTCATGTCACTTGGATGATTTTTTAGATGGGAGGTAAGTGGCTGTACAGCTGTTGTTTCATGGGGTGTTGCTTCCAGGATTTCTTCAAGTTAGCTTGTAGCATTCTTGTCTAGCTTTTTCTTAATGGGTTTTGTTAATGTCCGTGTGGTACATCCATACAATAGTATAGATACAACCACAGCTTGAAAGAAATATTATTTTATTTTATCAGATAGATAAAACTTCCATATGATCGATAACCTATCAATAGCAGTCCACATCTACGCTAGGTGTATATTAATATTTCTTTCAGTAGATGAGATTCTGCTGTTAAGATACATGAAATTATCTAATAATTTCAGAGGCTTGCTACATAGAATGGAGATGGCTCTGTTTTCTTTGCGTTTATGTGGAGGCCAATATCTCCTACTGCCTACTCCAGGCTATGCAAAAGGGATTCAGCTTGGCCAAGTGCATTTGCAAAAAATACTAGATCATCTGCATAATTTGCATCTGTTATAGTTTCTGCAGGATATCATCTGCTTCTTGCCTTTTTTAGTGTAGAGCCATTTTCTTTTAGCCGATCTATCAACATTAGAAGTATATAGTCTAGGCAGATTATAAATAAATGTGGTGCTAATGTATTTTCTTGCAAAACTCTAGCAGTACTATGACTCTAATTCAAACCATATATATATATATATATATATATATATGGTGCATTTAATAAGTTTCCAGACTTTTTTGTACAGGCATTTAAAATTGTCATAGACTCTTGAAAATTCACTATGTTATTGCTATACATCTTATGAGATGACTGACCAATTTTTATGATTTCAGGTTCAAATGAACAGCTACAGCAGCAATTGGAATACACCCTACTAAAGCCTGATTGTCACAGCTGGTGAATTTCAAAAATCCAATCTGAAAGTGAGGATACTTTAGAAGAAATTCTGTTTTAAACTTGGAAAAAATGATGCCACAGAAATGTATGGAATGCTTCAGACTGCTTCTGGAGCATCTTGCATGAATCGAGCATTAGTTTTTGAGTGGCATAAGAGATTCAAGAAAGGCAGGGAGTCTGTTAGGGATGATGAGAGGTGTGGAAGGAGTAAGGAAGTCAATACACCAGAGTTGATTGGCCAAAGGGTTAGGATTAGGGTTACTATGTTGAGGTTTTAAGGGAGTTCAGGAAGAGATTCCTCGGGAAGAGGCCAGCACTCTTCAAATCGGGTCAGTGGCATTTCCACCAGGACAATGCACCAGTCCACAATTCCATCCTTGTCACAGACTATTTGACCAAGATGGGCATCAAGACAGTTCCTCAGCTTCCCTATAGTCAAGACCTTGCTCCCTGTGATATTTGCTTATTCCCTAAGCTCAGAGGCTGTCGTTATGAGACAATTGAGGAGATGAAAGAGGCTGTGACGAAGGTCATTGACACCCTCACACAAGAGACTTCCATGGGGCCTTTGAGAAGTTGTTGGAACGGTACAAGTGCATTGCAGCCGGAGGAGATTACTCGGAAGGGGACTAGAGTTTCATATGTGTACTATCAATAAAAGTGCCCATACGAAAAAAATCTGTAAACTTATTTAATGATCCTCGTATATATATATATATATATATATATATATATATAATTGTACTGTCAGTGGGACCTACTGTATCAGCTGCAAAAGGGAAAGAACCACACACACACACACACACACATTCACACACACTAAAACTGCATCTAGTGTTGAGGCTCTGATTTTGGGACTTTGGAAAGTGTGACGCCAGCCCATTTGTAGCTTTCACTCCCAGGTTTAATCTGGCTCAAAGTGGTTATAACTGTGAGGTTCTCATCTATAAGTCAAATACATCTGTTTGACATAATGAAATGTTTGCTTCTTTAAAATGATCAAGATCATACATTTTTTTACCAGACATAACTGAAGAACATAACTATTAAATTGACTTTAGCATAAAATGACCCAACAAGAGTTGACATGCCATAAAAACAACCATCCATCCATTGTAATAACCAACAACCTTTGGACATATTTCCTTTTTTAGATGAAAATTGTCAAACTAAAGAGACAAGAAAAGACAATGGAAGTTTCTACCAAAGTGAAACTGAAAAATAAAAGTGTTAACTCTTTTGATCTTTCCATTAAAGTAATATCACAGTAAAGGTGGCCAATTGATTAAAAGCACAGAAAATGGAATTAGTCTGTTGTGTTCAAATTCTGGCTGAGATAGTTTTTTATTCTTTTTTATAAATACCTATAGAAAAGGCATAAATGCATCTCTTCTCCTCCTAGCTAAGAATTAGATTGCAGAGCAGACTTGGCTATATAACATTAGTTGGGTACCAGTCTAGGACAAAGATAATTATGTAAAAACTGGTAAATGAAACCACAGGAGCATCACTAACATGAAATGTTTGCAGTTGTTTGAGTTTATTGGAATAAACAATTGCAAATCTTTGTATGAGCAGCAAAAATTATCTGTGAAAAATTATGACTAGTTTAATTATTCTACTATCCTAGATTGTAAGAATTGATGATAAGTGAATCTGTAAAATGTCTGAGCTGAATTCACTCAGGCTTTGTGTTCTCTATGCTTAGCTGAAGGGGAAAATTGAATTATATTTATAAAATAAAACTAAATTTAATACCAGTAGGAATTTAACCATTAACCCATGAAAAAATCAAAGTACAATGCTTCATTTATTATATATAAATTCTGCTTTTTCATTTTCATAGAAGCCGCATTTTTAATAACATAGTTTTTCTGTTGTTGATTTGCTTTTACAAATTTATAGTCCGACTTTGAAATGTTTTATTTTTTAATTCCTTTTGTTTTTGTTTATTTTGTAAACAATCTTGTTTGATTAACTTATGCAACATGGACATAATAAACAAAGTTTAGTTGAAATCAGAGTCTTCCAGAGCTGAATTATATATATATATATATATATATATATATATATATATATATATATATATATATATATACACACACACACACACACACACACATACACTCATTGATTCTTAGATAGTAGATATAGAAGACAGTAGTTCTGTTTATGTCTGCATAAGATTTGACTTTGCCAATCTCTTATGCTGGGAATTAATCAGAAATGATTAAATAAAAAATGTGTTACTATTAATTATACTTTTAATTAATTTTTCTCTTTTTCTTTTTAATATTAGCACATCAATAGCAAATTTTATGGCACTTTTGAGACCTCCAACATTGTTGCATTACTGAAAGAAATTTTGAATATCAATTAGTTTCTTTCTTGTCTGCAATGCTGAGAGATTCCCTGGAGCCTGCTGTAACCATCGAGATTTTTGCCTGTGTTGCTGTAATTACCAGGATGTACAAGATTATTGGATTATTAGTTAATCCATTTCAGTCTTTTGGTGTCTTTGACTGAACTTTAATGTCTTCTTATTCTTTTGTGAACAGTTGCTTCCAAAAAATTTTCAAAATAAAAATAATTTGATAGTGGAGATGGGTTGAGAGATGGCTCGGAAGATGCTTCATTTTCTTTCTTTCTTTCTTTCTTTCTTTCTTTCTTTTCCCCCCCTCTTAACCAACATTATCTGTTCATCCCATTACTTTGTTCAGAATTAAGGATAAAGAAAACTAAATTCAAAAAAACAGAACAAGTTCCTTTGTGTTCAGATTCATTTATTCTCTTTTCTCAAACTTGATTATTGTTTGTCTCTCATTTACTTGATTTTTTTTTACTCAGAGGTTTACTTTTTTTTTTTTTATACAGATTCTTCAAAGCTGAAGAAATCTCATACTAGAATTTCTGCCTAAGAGTGTCGATAGGCCTATTTATCCTATTTATCCTATTTAAACAACTAAAAAATCACTCTATCCATTCTTTTTTAAGTTCATTTCCCTTAGATCATTATTTTTATGTATTTTCATCTTCTCTCCACCCAGGTATTAAAAGAAAAACAACTTCCTGAAAATTAATGAAAAATGTGGGATTCTGTCCTTGGCTATAACTGTAATTGAGAATATTATCATAGAAAAGAGTATTATTACAGAAAAAGAGTATTATAGAAAAAAACTGATGAATGAAATTGAAGAGTTACTAAAAACCAAACCAAAGAATTTATCTTAAAAATGGTAAACTGAAATCAGGTTCATTGGAATTTTTTACTCGTCATTGAATAGCATAATAATTTGAAATTTATGTTTCAAATAACCTTTTCATAAAATAATTAAGTACCATTTTCTCAATGTTTATTCTATTTTTAAAGTAAAGAACAAAAGAATTACAACTGATTCATCCGTTGGTTTATTGATCCTGTGATTGGAACACATTACAAATATATCATGATGAACTCAATTGTCAAAGTCTGATGTCTTTTGTGGCATCTCACTGAGGGAGTTACTTGGCAGTGCCCATCTCCTCTCTAAGTATTATGTGACAGCTTGTATCTGATAATATGAGAGCAATAGCAGAGAATTAATTGTGGACCATAATCCATTATGGTATATCAGATCATGAACAAAATAAATGATGACAGGATGAAGCACAAAAAGAATTGGATTCGTACCTTTATTAAAGTGTTATTCTTGATTGGTATTTTAACTTTAAAAGTTTTGGTCGTTATACAGCAATTTCAAAAGAATTTCATATTTGTTTATGTTGTGTAGAAGAATGTGCCGATACCGACCCATCTGATTTGAACATGGATCTCCAGTCAACAAACACAGCTGTTGAAATGGATTGTGCTGCTGGGGTCACAGGACTAGAAGTGGTGGATATATAAATCAGACAGAAGTCTGAGACAAGGTGAAATCTAACATTGTGACTCAGCATTCCATATTCAGTATTCGGCATTATACAAGAGTGAAGAGATTATAAAGTGTCGGCCAAAGTTACTTCTTGAACACAGAACATTATAAAAGTGGTGATGGGGAATCATTTCAAACATTATAAAAGTTTATGAAGACATTTATATCAGATCTCATTGATTGGTTGGTGTTTCTTGTGTTCTGTTTAATTACTGCTTGTCAGACCCTTAACATTTTATTCATTTTTTTCTTTTAACTGGACTATATCCCTTGTCTATGTTATTTTTATTTACAGTGTTTTAACCACAAACCATCCAGCCTTCTGGTGATGTTGAATTTATTCAACAGCAGCTAATGTTTATTATTTATTAGAATTCAAGCTAATGTTTATTATTTATTAGAATTCAAGTACAAATAGGTTTTTTTATTATTTGAAAATTATTAAAATTATTATTGTTAGCAAGTCTTCATGACAATAACAAATTCAAATCATGTTCAAATGTAGCTGATTAGTCAGTTTTGTTAACATAGTTTACTGAAATGGCAGAAAGGTATGCTAAGGTTGACTGAAACAGGTTTATATTTAGAATATCTAAAACTCAAAATTGGAATGTGGAGACTGTGTGATTACCATATCACTTCAGTGGTGTGACAGAAAGGTTGCACTAGATTTACATAGAGAGAGCCTTGAAGGTTTATTCAAGAGGGTTCTGTCACTGAGTGGAGGACAGAGACAAACAAAGAAATCCTTTCGGATGGTCAGAAGAGGGATATAGGTCTTGATCAAAAGGAGACTAGAAAGTGACAGAGCAGAGAGATGAAGGAATTGTATACTTGTAACTTATATTTTCTACCTTTCCAAATATCTCAAAGAAAATAAACACCAATGGTCCTATATAAGAACTGGTGATGGTGATGATTTGCTTTAAAACCTGATAATTCTTCTGGGAGTATGAGGCATTGTGAAATTATAATTAATGAATTGAGTAAATTATCAATCTAAGTGACTGTTAAATGACTATATCTTTATCAAACATCAAATTAGAATGAAATAATGGTGTCTATATACTTGTATTATATCATTGTATATGAGGAGGGTCACTAGTAAATTTTCAGTATTTAGAAAGATATGGTTTTTATTAATGCTTCCTCAAAGCAAGCAGTGTTTATCCAAGTTTGTGTACAAACTTATTATCAGGACCAAAGTTTTTTTATTAGGTTAGTTAGAAATTGGCTGAAAGGCTATATTCAACTAATTTGATGAAACGGAAAAGCTTAGGAAGCACCATTCTAAGAAATAATCCGAGAGAAGCAACAGTTGCTGTAAGAGAAAACACAAAGCAAATGAAGTAGAAATTATTCAAGAAATGGAATTAAGAAAATCACAGAAATTGGTGATATCACTTACCTGCCCTTGAAGTAGGCATGACTCCAGTCTTCCTTGTTAACTATTCCAATGCTAGTCATCTCTTAATATTTTGGAGGGTTCACTCAGGATCAGTTTTCATTCTGGCAGTTAAGATTTAGTGAGGCATCCAGGTAGGTTTTATAGTAATGTTCACACAACAACAGTTGATTAACATTTTTTATTTTTTATACTTGAAACTCTTACACACATCTAATAAATACAAATCTAATTTGAGAAAACTAGGTCTGACATTGGCACATTTTCAAAGTGTTTGTTGAAGAGATGATAGATTAATTGATTGATTTTAAATGGCATGTCAACCTGTCTACATTTTTTGTGCTATTGTTTCTTTCTTAAGAGTCTTTTTTGGACATGGGCCTATTGAATATAAATAATTTTCAAATAGATCTATTTCACCCATTGTTAGGACCCTTACAGGTTCTACCGCTCCAGGTCAGAGTGGATCTGTGAGCAATGACAATGAAGAGGTATTCCACACTCCCCAGATTTCCTGAACTGGAATCACCCCATACCTTGGATAAACCTTTTGGGTAGGGGTCTTACCCAACTGCAGGTGATAAAATCTAAGCCCAATTGACAGATTGAACTGCTGAAGAGAGAACTTGGTATCTATAACTTTTGAGATTGATATTTCTTATGATAAGAAAACGAAGAATTTTCATAGTATCTTAGTATAAATGTTAATTTGGAGGAATTTTCTCAACCCTGCAATAAATCATTGACCTTTCAGTGTACCTGTTGAACTTTCATAAGGTTTCTATCTTTGATGTCAAATGTCTGCAATCTCCAATTTATCGCATGTTTTTTCCTGATTAATGTCATCCACATTTAATGTCTGAGCTCAGTCTGCTGATGACAAATGTATGCAGATTCTTTTGATTCTTTTATTTTCCAATCCTGTTTACTTTTTCTTATTTTGACATTATTCTATAAAGGTTTGTGTGTTCCCCATTCTACATATAAATGGTCAGTTATGCTTGATTTTAAAATGTCTCTTTAAAATAGACATAACAGAAAAATATTCAGTCTGAATATCTAAGTAGGATTCAAATATTTTCCAACAGACACCTCATTAGATTAAAACTTCCTGTAGAAGAAAATATGAGCAACAACTGTGTGTAATATAGTCCGTATGTGACAGAGGGTAACAGGGTGAGATCAGCCAACCTTTAAAAAATGGAAAGCAAGAATATTATCAACCTCTTGTCATATTTCAAACTCTTTGAACGTATTTAGCATAACAGTTATTGCCGTAGGAAATGGAATCGGCAATCCAAGTTCAAATCTTGGATAAGGCTGTTTACATCTTCCTTTCTGATATTTTGGGAAAGACATTGTGACTGCAAATTGACTAAAATCCCAAAACGGGACTTTTATTTTCACACATGTGAAGACGGGGCAGGTTGGCACTTGATCCCCTATATAATAAGTCCTCGTTCAGAGTTTTTCTCTCAGGCATATAAGAACTGGCATATTACGTGAGGGACTAATTTAGGGCCAGACTGACCGCCGCTGGCAAGGGGTTCCAAATTTCACACTATCCACACACCCACCAGGCCGCTTTCCTTCCTTCCCCTAGATAATGGAAGAATATGGACCTATAGGTTTTAGTCGTAATAATATTATATTGTAGTAGTCGGCAACTCCGGTTTCCCGTGTGGTATTTTTAAGGAATTAATTGGACAATTCTAAGCAAGATAACATAAGGCGAATAGAAGCTGAAAAGGAAGCATGAAGTAACAAATTCGTAGAAGAACTGCAAAGAACAACTTAGACCACGTGGTAACATAAAAATACATTAATCCTTTACTATACAAAGAGATACACTTTCAAAGTGTCAAATATATAATAAATGGACAGTCCACGAATATAAATGTTTTTTCTTGACTTTTGTTTTTCTTCAAATTGAGAGAGAGAGAGAGAGGGTGGTATATAAAGTTTGGGTATAAAGGAGAAATGACCCCAAAGTTACTTATCTTATTTTTTGACGGGGTTCCATTGGAGAATCTTTCTTCTTTCACGGGCTAATAGACTTTATTCTATTTTTTTACACTGGCTTGAAGAACCTGGGGTCCCTCGTGTCTCAGATATTCTTTTGTCTTCAACCCGGAGTAAATGGCTATGGGTCTGTCTGCCACGAGCCTTTTTTCAAAAAATAACTTTCTTATTATTTACTTCCGCTGAGGGGAAGGAGTCCCCACTTCCGTTTTGGGGTCCCAGCCAATCATTTGGCTTCTCTCTTCTCCTCCTTGGTGTCCGGCGACCTGAGGTTACTAAGTACCAACACCTGTTGATATCCCCTCTGTGACCTACATTCTTCCTTAACGGTCACTCTTTTGACGGGTCGCCACTGTTCATTCCAACTGGAGGATAGTATTAATCTTATTTCTATCGTCTCCGTGGGCTATCATGTGACAACATGAATCCATTTCTTTTCCCTTCAGCTATGGGTAAATAGTAGGAATCTTTAGCTGTGCTTTAGCAACTCATCTAGATGAAGGAAAACTCAAAATTCAAACCAATTGTATTCTTCTTTGAAAACGACCTTGTGTGACACTGTCTGTTGTAGAGGGGTTGGGTAAATACATTATTTTACACTTTTTGAATGAATTTTTGACAAATAAAGTTTTCCTATTGTGCTACAACATCCTTTCTGATCTTTGTCCTTTGTTCTGTTCTCAAAATCAAAATTCTACATCATGACCACCATTTGGGAACTGTTGAGAATATGAAATGGGTCATGACAAAGCAAGTGATGGCAATGTTAGTTGAAAACTTCGAGGAGTAGGAACAACATCTTCATCGGTGTGTGGTATTCCAAGAGAATAATTTTGCTGGAGATAAAGTTGATCTGCAATTAAATTGATAATACTAATTTTTTACATAATCAGTCTGATTGCATTCAAGACAGATCTTATAGGGAATCTTATTGCACAATATGACCTGCCTTGTGGCTAAGATAGTTGTCTATTTTCCACAGACACCAAAGGTTGAAAGATAGAATTTCAAATGCTGATTTTCATGGTGGGCTCTTCCTATAATCTTCTTATACTAATGTCTTTTCTATCAGGCCTTATGCTGCTGTTTAGCAAAACTTGATAGATATCAAAAAGATAACACACTAAATAAACCACTAAATTTTCAACTCTTTTTAAAATCCTAGAGTCCACAGTTGGCATCTATTGAGTGCAAAAGTATCAGGTTGCTCTGGATGTAATGTTTGTTAAATAAAAAAAAACTAATTTTAAAAAATTTCAAGGAAATTTGTCTAAACAAGAAACAAAAACACAGAGCAACACAGATCCTTGAATAGCAATGCAAAGGAAAATTAAGATCACTAAGACATCCTAGCAGATCATTTAACTAAATAATGAAAATGTAAGTTTCAACTAAAGAAACATGTAGCTATGCAAAAATCAAAGGCTCAAAACAATGTTCAATCCATAATTTGTACAAATAAAATTGAAAAGGCTATAAAGAATATTAACTCAAATAAATGAAAAACTACTTTTCTAAGAAGAATATTCTCTTTAGAGATGTTTATTATTTTTTGTCATTCTCACCTGTTGGCTCAAAGGAGTAGTGACATATTGCTATAGTCACTTGTTAAAGTGACAATCATTAGTCAACACTAATCTGTGCCAGTCTTCTTTTTAACAAGGGATTGACTGATATATTTCCAATGACTTTTTTCTGGTCTATACAAACACACTTGAAAAGAGTTGTAATAATTCAAAAAGCTTTTAAAGAAGAAACCTGCGGTAAATATAAGTGTACTATTGGTATTCAGTTTTCAGATTTGGTTAAATATTACACAATCAGGCAAACCTTCAAATAATCAAAATGATAAAAATTTCAAAAAGTTCTCCATATGATCAATAAAGATCATCATTAGACTATTGAGATCTGAGGCATCAGCTTTGTCTTGGAGTTCATGCCAATGGATATTAACAAAAGATTTCAAAATAAAATCTATATCCACAAAATTTGTTCTTTGTTTGCTTATAGAGAAATAAAAAACAAAACAATCACTTGAATGTGTGCCTCAATTTGAGTGAACAAGCTCAAAATATCCAACAATTTCTTTCTAAAATGATGAGTAAATAGTTTAAGTCATCTTGGGCTTCATTTTTATATATTTTTATTGTTTAAAACTTGGGAATTCATTAAGTTCTTTTTTTTCTCAGATTTCTCAGTTATATGATTTTGATGGCATGTCAACTCATTTCGGGTTATTTCATGTCTAGAGGTAAGGGAATTGCATTCATTGTATATTCATATTTACCTTTTTTGTGTAGTTGTTTTATAAGATTTTTTTTATACAGTCCTATGGAATATGAATAATTTTCTAACAGATCTATTTGAGCCTAAGAGACAACTTTAACAGGTACTATCACCCTAGGCTGGAATAAACCTTGGAGTAACGACAATGAAAGGGTGCTTCATACTCTACAGATCACCAGAAGTAGAGTCTCACCATTGAATGTAGTTTAATGTTATACTCAGGATACATGTTTTATGGGGTTGGAAAGTCTTACCTCTCTGTTGAGGGTCAGTGTATTGTAAACCCCCCCCCCTTCACAGAATAGCTCAGTTAGATGTATAACATGAGAATCCATTTATTTCTCTTCAACTGGAAATATCTCAATCGGCAAACCGTGATGAGATGTATTTTTAAAAATTGAAATTATATCTTTATAAAAAACAAAACAAAAGGTTAAAAGATCAGTCATTTTAAAATCATGTTTGTTTTTTAACTGATTGATCACTTTAGATAAAATAGAAACGTTTCTCCTCATTCAACGGTCAATCACGAATGATTTTAGTGAATTTAATTACACTTATCCATAATTAATGGAGCATAATCTCCCAACAGCAAGTTGTTCCAAGGCAATTCATGCATTAAAACTAATTTGCTCTCAGCCTCAGTAAGCATCTTTGCAGTGTTTTCAATTGAATTTTCAAAGATAATCTTCTTTATCAAAACGATTGTATCCAGTATTACCCAAACATGAACAATAGGAATAAAAACATGAAAAACACTGATTAAATGCATTAATATTACGCACTCTAACGATGATGAGCTACACTGATAGATAATGTCGGCTGATGGCCTGTTCTCTGGAGAACTGCCAAGCAGTAGTTTCAGGTCAACTTTTCAGCACGGATTACATATTCAAATCATTTTCAAGTTTCCATTTCTATCTTTTTAGCCGTTTCTAAAATGCATTGACAACTGCCTACAATCCCTCCCCCACACACACCTAAACCACCACCCCATATACACTTAATACATTTAATTTTGTATTACTTGAGATTAATACATTTGATATCTTTGTGTTGGGATCAACATGTTATTTGTCATGATTGAAGGTATGGCTTAATGGTTAGAGCAGAAGGACTGAAGGTCACAAAAGCAATATTTTTTTTTTTTAAGTTGAAAAGAATAAGACATAAAATAACAAGAAGAAAAGAAAACTTGCAACATGCTGAAGTTTAGACAATGTTTTCATGACTAAATAAAGGTCATAATGATTAATACCCCCCCCCCCAAAAAAAACAATGCTTTTATGAATCAGTTGGTTTTAAACTTTTATTTACTTAGCATCTCATTTAGGTTTTACCAAGTTCAAACATCCTTCCTCACCCACTAATTACTGAGTAGCAAGCAGTATGTTTTGTCTTTATCATATTTACCAACCCCTCCACCCGGGCAGGATATGACACAAGGTCAATTTATTAAGCGGAGTTTAACAGGTTTGAATTCAGAGTTTTCCTTCTCCTAGACTAGTTGCCTCACCAAGGCTGAAGAACCCAGTCTGCCCTACTATTTACCCATAGCTGGAGGGAGAATAATTGGATTCATACCTTTCCCAAGGGTATTAGTGCTATGTGAAATGCAATCAGTCTTGTCCAGGGTTTGAACTCGTGTCACCGTGTCCATTTCCGACGACGATAACCATTACACCACGGGCATGTTTTATCTTTATAGCAGAAATACAGAGCACAACTTATAAAAAGGCCAGTTGGTTGAGTTTGAGAATGAATCAACTGTATCTTCTACTGAGGGATAAGACCCCCCCACCCAAAATGGGGGTGTCCTTGGTATAATGCAAAACTGTATCTGATGGTGAGGATCCAGTTCTGGATTAGCTATTCTTTACCATTATTCCCAGATCAACTGATCTGGAGTGACAGTATCCATTAGGTTTCAATCTATGGGTCAAATAAATCTTTTTGTGAATTATTTGTATTAAGATAAGAATACTTGGTATCATATAACTGTGTGAAAAAAACTTTAGAAACTACACAAGAAATATAATTATACAACATACATGATTCCCACACCTCTGGGCATAAAATATCTTTAGATGTGTTGTTATGCCATTAAAGTCAGTCAGTCAGTCAATCTATACAACTTATGAAGATGAAGAAAGGAAGACCAAAAAGAGACTGTATAAAAATTCCAAGTACAGAATTAAGCACACTATAAAAAATAGCACTCAATATTTGGTTCTCAGTCTTTGATATATGAAATTTTAAAAAATTAGCATCCATAATTTCATTTTTTTTTTGTTAGCATTATATATGATTGTTTTTGCTTTTTTTTTTTTCCTCATCTGACCTACAATTTTCTTGTGTAAGATTTTGCACTCAAATTTATAATTTGCAACTTGTGTTGCTCCTGCAGAGAATGTAAAAAGTATTAGATGACATTGAATAACTACCAGCTGTAATATGTATTACAACACAGCTAAAGAATATATCAATCATGATACTGTGATAAAAAAAAAAAAATAAAGATAAGGATACTAGTTCAAGTAATGTGTAGAATAATTGAAACACTTCATCTCACAACTTCTGATAAGGATTATTTAATGAGTATAACTTAGTGATGTAGTCTCAATTGAAAACAATTTCTTTTAATATCTGAAACTTTTAAAGCTCAAATCAGAATCTTGTTTAGAAATTAAATAAATAGAGGTGCTTGTGGTGTAATGGTTATTGTTGGAAATGAATATGGCAGCACAAGTTCAAATCCTGGATAAGGCTGTCTGTATTTCATATAATGCTTATACCCTTGGGAAAGGTATGCATCCAATTATCTTTCCTCCTGCCATGGGTAAATAGAATAGACTGGGCTCTTTAACCTTGGTATTGTGATTGGTCTAAGAAAAAGAAAATTTTGAATCCAAACTTGTTAAATTCCACTTTAAAAATTAACCTTGTGTCTCATCCAGCTTGTGCAGAGGGGTTGGGTAAATACATTAAATAATCAGAACATGTTTGCCAAAAAATATCATTTTCCTTTTCAGAAAACTAAACTTTGTTAATGAAAACATTAAGAAGTTCAAGTTAAGAACAAGTTTCAATGGACACAACAAATTTCTCTTAATATTTTGATATTTTTTATTGAAAGTGAATTGCCAATTATATCAGAATTGAAAAGATGAGGGTCAGTTCCATTTGATGATCAAAAAACTAAGTGATCAAGTTCACTACATCAGTGGAAGTCAACTTAGAGGTTATCATAAAGTACAAAGACATGAAGGAATAAAAATAAAAAAGAAAAAGAAAAAAAAAACTTTCCCTAATGTCTGGGAAGTTCTGATCCTAAAATTATTGTAAGTTCATGTGAATATCGGTATTTGTATATAGATTGAAACCTGATTGGCTGATTTGTAATTGCATTTAAGGAACTGGTTCAACATTTTTATTGGTATGTAGGTAAAGGGGATATACGTAGGTGAAAGTACAAACTTTACCAAAAAATCAATACAATATTATACAATATTGAAGTGAAGGGAATTAATGGTAAATTGTAATATATACACATATAAATATATCTTTGTATATACATAAGTAGATAATGTGTGTGTGTGTGTGTGTGTGTGTGTGTGTGTGTGTGTGTGTGTGTGTGTGTGTGTGTGTATGTGTGTGTGTGCATATGTAAACACTTGTATATTTATCTATGGATATATGTAAGTATATACTTATACCTACAGATGCATACATATATATAGAAACAGTGAAAGAGGGATACACTTATGCATATAAGAATAATGAACAGATGTATGTGAGTATTAATCATAGATATTCATATGTATATAAATCATGTGCATATTTACATATAGATTCAAAAAGTTTCTCTTTGCATTATATATGCTCTTACAGTCATACATATTTGAATATGTGTTTATTTGCATGGGTTCAGATTTTTTTTTTATGAGGACAGGTTTATATAGATATACATATGGATGGATAACAACCACATAACCACACAGAAATATGTAATTCTGTAGAAGCAAGAAACTATGCACACAAATATGAAAACTATATCTTTATAAATGCATGTGGTGAGTGAAAAAGAAAACAAAAAAAGCAAAAAGGTGAAGGAGAAATGTAACAACTAAGTGGATCTGTCTGTTGGCACCAACTGACTGACCTGTGACCTGGTGCATGATGGGAAATCAATAGAAATCACAAATCACTCATTTATTGGTCAATATGCACTGTAAACTTCTATTCTCAAATATTGTCATTTTTTATATAAAGTTATATTAGTGGTTGTAGAAGTGCAAATATACAGACATCTCTGAATCTGTGAAGTTGCATAGAACGATATAAACCTATACTGACATATAAACTTATACAAGTACTTATATATATATATATATATATATATATATATATATATATATATATATATATATACATGTGTGAGTGTGTGTGTGTGTGTGGAAGTGTATGTGTGTGTGTGCGCACATATATATGTACACACATATATATATATATATTAGTTTAATGATTGCATAGATCATAACTTGACAACCACCAAGTGCCATTGGCTGTGTGTCTATGCTACCCTGACCTATATATATATATATATATATATATATATATGTGTGTGTGTATGGGAGGTGCAGGTGTGTAGGGGGTGGAATTTATTTTATATATATGTAGAATACATTAAATGGGATGGATTCTGAAATTTTAATAATCCAACTAACAGATACTCCCAGAGATTTTTCCTCCACACACATGTGCATGTATATATATATATATATATAAATATAATATCTCATTACTGGTATGTTACATTTGTGATGAGAAGTGCGTGAAGGATGAACTTGGGCAAACTATTTTCCCCATTACTACCTTATTCCTCCTGGTAGACAAAATAAAAGCTGCTAATGACTGGCCCAACTTGACAGGAGAAATATATGATAAATTCATGTAAGTACTGTCACAAAACAGCACCAACAAAGCTTTCATTTGATGATCACATTGGAGCAGGTAGTATTTCATGACAGAAGGAACATTGTGTATATATATATATATATATATGTGTGTGTGTGTGTGTGTGTGTGTGTGTGTGTGTGTGTGTGTGTGTGTGTGTGTGTGTGTGTGTGTGTGTGTGAGTGGTAGCAATCCATCATTAATTCAAGTTTGATTAGTGATTGAAGACATAGAATGTTTCTTTTTAATCTTTAACTGAACTTTTTGTTAGAGAAATGAGTGAAAAATGAAAATATTTGGAATCTCAAACTTTTGACCTGACTTTTGACCATTATCAAGATCAGGAAAATTGCTTTCCTTAAGCACAGTAGAAAAAATATAAAGAGAAATAAAGAAACATACAAAATTACACTGTTCAATAAAATGGAATTGCAGTGTTCCTACCATTTATGACAAACTTATTTGCATATAAATCAGAACATAAGTTTCTCACTGGGTTTGACAATGTGCTCTCATTGGAGTTGATGATATGAGAATGCAGGAGCATCAGTCGACTGAAAATCCCCAATGTTCTCTTGTATATAAACAAAAACATTGACTAAAGAGTTTTCAAAAATTCCTTGATATAAGATCTAATTAAACTTGAATTGAGATGTATATGTATATATATATATATATATGTGTGTGTGTGTGTGTGCATAATAGACAGAATACATACAAAATCAGATAGATAAGATTAGAGACTCAGTGGAAGATAGGCAATCTAGGATAGCCTGGCAAACAATAAACGAAGTGGGAAGAGCACAACCAAAGCAAAATTGAAAGCTGCAAACCAACAAGAAAGAATAAAACTGTGGAAACAACATTTCGAAAATCTACTAGGAAACCCACCGAAAGTTACGCATGAACCAGTCACCAGAATTATTAGTAAGCAATTGGACATTAAACTAGGACTGTTCAGGCAAGAAGAACTCGACTCTGTTCTTAAAAAAATTAAAAATAGGAAAGCTGCAGGGCTTGACGAGATTCCCCCAGAAGTATGGAAGACCAGACAATTCGACGACATACTGCTCCGACACTACAATGCAGTCTATAATCAAAATCCGATAGACAGATGGATGAAGCAATGCATCCTCCCTTAAAAGGGTGACCTCAGATTAGCCAAGAACTACCAAGGTATAACACTTACATCCATAGCAGCCAAAATTTACAATGCCCTACTATGAAACCGCATAGAACCCAAAATCGACAACATCCTTAGGAAAAACCAAAATGGCTTCCAAAGAAATAGATCCACGACCTCACAAATATTGACCATCTGTAGAATCCTTGAAGGTGTACGGGCAAAAAACCTACAGGCAACATTACTATTTGTCGACTTTACCAAGGCCTCCGATTCCATTCACAGAGGGAAGATGGAACAAATCCTAATAGCATACGGCATACCAAAAGAAACCTTAGCAGCAATAACGATTCTCTATAAAAACACCAAAGTGAAAGTACGTTCACCAGATGGAGACACAGAATACTTTGATATTGTAGCAGGAGTACTACAAGGGGACATGCTAGCCCCATACCTCTTTATCATCTGTCTAGACTACGTGCTTAGAACAGCAATCGATAAAATCAGAGAAAATGGCTTTGAGTTAACAAAGATAAGAAGCAGAAGGTACCCCGCAAAAACAATTACCGACGCCGACTACGCTGATGACATAGCAATACTGGCAAATACACCCAACCAAGTTGAAACACTACTGCATAGTTTGGAACGAGCTGCCACAGGCATAGGCCTCCATGTTAATGCACACAAAACTGAATATATGTGCTTTAATCAAGCAGGCGACATTTCCACACTAGAGGAAACCTCTCTGAAACTGGTAGACAAATTCACCTACCTAGGAAGCAGTGTCTCATCAACCGAAAAAGACATCGACACGTGGCTAATGAAGGCATGGAGAGCTATTGATAAGCTATCGATCATATGAAAATCAGACCTGACCGATAAAATAAAACGCAGTTTCTTCCAAGCAGTGGTCGTGTTGATACTGCTGCATGGATGCACCACTTGGACGTTAACTAAATGGCTTGAGAAGATAGACAGCAATTACACAAGAATGTTGTGAGCAATATTGAATAAGTCCTGGCAGCAACACCCCACAAGACACCAACTATACGATCACCTGCCTCCCATCACAAAAACTATCCAAGTTAGATGAACCAGACATGCAGGACACTGCTGGAGAGGCAGAGATGAGCTCATAAGTGATGTACTCCTATGGACCCCCACATATGGCCGAGTAAAAGCAGGACCAGCTTGAACATACATACAGCAGCTCTGTGAGGATACGGGATGTAGCCCTGAAGACCTGCCAGAGGCAATGAACGATAGGGAAAAGTGACGAGAGAGGGTCAGGGATATCTGTGCTAGCAGCACGACATGATGATGATGATGATGATGATGATGATGATATACTTATATATATATATATATATATATATATAGGATGAACAAAAATGATAAGACAGATAGGGATATTTCTTTGTATGTATTTATTCTTTGATTGTTCTCAAATTATTTCAACCCTACGTCATTGTCAGGAGAAAAGTTTTTGTGAAAGAAGGCTTTTAAAAAATTTTTTAAAACAATTGATTTGCCTTGAGGGAAGGCTTTTAAGAAAGTTTTTAATTGAATTGATTTGTCATGAGGGAAGGCTTTTAAGAAAGTTTTTAATTGAATTGATTTGCCTTGAGGGAAGGCTTTTAAAAAAAGTTTTTAAAACAATTGATTTGCCTTGAGGGAAGGCTTTTAAAAAAGTTTTTAAAACAATTGATTTGCCATGAGGGAAGGCTTTTAAGAAAGTTTTTAAAACAATTGATTTGCCTTGAGGGAAGGCTTTTAAAAAAGTTTTTAAAACAATTGATTTGCATTGAGGGAAGGCTTTTAAGAAAGTTTTTAAAACAATTGATTTGCCATGAAAGAAGTGATGAAAAATGAACTGGTGGGATAGTATATTCATTCATTGAATGAATGAAATTTTTTTTGATATCCAAGTGTTTTGAACTATTTTATGATATCTGCTATGATGAATACCAGACAGTGAGATCTACATGTAGAAGATATTTGTTAGGTATGGCTGGGGTAAGTTTGAAATTAGCCATGATTGTTTAAGTCAAATATTTGACTCAATCATTTATTTATTTAGATGTTACTGTAGTAACCCATCATGTAATTCTGTTTCAAAGTTGTGTTTTAAAAATCGTTTAGTTTGGAAGCCATCTGGGGGTCAGTGTTCGGAGGCATTGTATCCATTTATCAGGCATTTTTTTCAATTCTATCTCTTATAGAAAATTTTTGTGAATGGTGATTGTGAATTATACATAGATACACACATATATATATATATATATATACAGTGAATTTTTGATCTTGGTGATGGTGAATCATATTTATATATATTCTTATATTCTTATTTAAGACTGCTACAAGCTATATTGAACAAATCCCAGACACAACATCCCACAAAACAATAGTTGTATGGCCACCAAACTCCTATCTCTAAAAAACATCCAAATAAGGAAAACAAGGCATGTGGGATACTGCCAGAGAAGCAAGGACAAATTCATAAGTGACATTCTCCAATGTACTCCTTCAAATGGATGTGCCAATGCTGGCTGATGGACACAGGATGTATACTAGAAGACCAGTCCAGAGCAATGGATGATAGGGACGAATGGCAATTGAGACTTAAGGAAATCTGTGCTAGCTGCACGACTGGATAATGATGATGATGATGATGATGATATATATATATATATATATATATATATATAAAAGCAATCAGTGAAAATTGAAAAAATTGCAAGTAATTACTTTTTTGCTTTTCTACTACTTTGCTTTAAGGCATCAAGCACTCTTTGACTGATGACACATGCATGTGTATTAATTGTTATATATATATATATATATATATATATATATATATATATATATATATATATATTTCTGTATATTAATATAGATTTCAATGGCTCTTTGTCTTTCAAGTTACCTAGTCCTCTTCACATTTCTTGAATTCACTGTCCCTGAAGATAAAGTATCTATCTATCTATCTATCTATAAGTAGAGAGAGAGAGTGGGGTATATAGGGAAGGAAAAAGAGGCATATCCTGCTGGGAGCAATGGATGATAGGGATGAATGGCAAGAAAGAGTCAGGGAAATCTATGCTAGCAGCAGGATGTATACATATATATATATATATACCAGCTCATTGACCTAGCAGGTAGAGTGTTTGCCAATGGGCCGGGAGACCTGGGTTCAATCCCAGGTCGCGTCATACCAAAGACTTTAAAAATGGTACTTGATGCATCCTTGCTTAGCGCTCAGCAATATAAGGTATGTATCGAGGGTAAAGTGGAGCAATCCACGGAAAGGAGTAGCGCCCTCCTCCACACCTCGGTGTAGTAGCTATTGAAAAGGGAGCCTTCTGGTCACCCTTGACTACAGTTGCCAACTATACTTATATATATATATATATATATATATATATATATATATATATATATAAGACATTTAACTGAAATTGTAGATGCACACGCATGCATTAATATATGTATCTCTTTACACAAACCAATAAAAGATAAACATATTTATACAAATATCGATATATAAATGGGTTTGTATGTACTCTCACCCAGATATTTGTGCATATACACAAACAGATATATACGTATCTTCACATATTGACATTCAGGTACAGTTGCAAAAAAGAAACATGCATAGATAGATTGATTGATAGATATAAACATACTGATAGATAGATAGATAGATAGATATAATCAGTAGTAGATACAATTATCAGAAGAAAAGAAAAGTGGGAATGATTTTCTCTGAAAAAAGTTCTTATTCTCCAAAAGAGTGGAACAAAGAACTTGGTAAAGACATCAGAAGAATCAGAGCCAATGGAAGATAATGTAAAGTGAAAAGTCTCAGATTTCCAGAATTCGGACGTGTTCTATGACCTACCAACCAAAATGATCTATATATCTATAATTACCATTACTATATCTTCAAGACTTTTAGTGATTAGATAGAGTTTTATCCCAACAAGATAGGATCCACTGTCTTCGTTCTTCAATATTAATTGATACTTGACATTTCCCCAGAAAGGATATTGGCAGCGAATTGTCCGATTGTCTTCAATCGTTGATAATTAAGACTAGTGCTTGTTCGGCTCCCTAGCAGACCCTCTCATTCATATTCTCTCTACAAGCGCCAAAATCTTTGATCTGTTCCCCATTAAATTCCGCCGTTATCTTAAGCAGAATCCTTAACATTAAAATTTTCCACAGCATTATTAATTTTGCGTGTCGTATGTAACCCCAGAATCAATAGAATCTCTGTTGTGTTCAAAGCGATGTATCCGACTGCTGTACCTCTCTTTAATTCTGCCATAATAATTAGCAAGATTAAAGAGGCCCAAGCCTTTTACCCACCACCCTCACTTCTGCCTTATCCTATCCCACCATGCTAAAACAAAAAAAAAAAACTCTTATTAAATGCTTTTTTTGTTTCTGCCATTTTTTTCTTCCATTTCTTTTGTCATCCATTTATAGTTTTGCTTATCTTTGTTTTCCTTCTTCTTCTTCTTCTTCTTCTTCTTCTTCTTCTTCTTCTTCTTCTTCTTCTTCTTCTTCTTCTTCATCAACGTCAATCACTTTTTCTCAAGATTTCTTACAAGAACCGTTTTTTTTTTCTTACTCCTCAATTTAAAAAAAAAAACATCTCAAAGATTCTCTTCATCTCTTTATACTTTTATGTTTTACGTTTTTATGTAGTTTTTTTTCATTTTTCATTGTTGCTGATTTGTTTAAATCATTTTTTTTCTTTTAGTCTTTGATTTTTGATCAAGTTATTATGAAAACGAAAATGAACAGAAAAACGGACTTTCCTTTTTTTATGCCATGTGTTGTGGTTGGTTGAGGTTTATGATAAGAAAAGGAAAACAATCGTTTTGTTAAGAAAGAAAAGAAATCAAAAGAAGCAAGAAAAAAAAAGTAGAAAGAAAATAAAGAAAGAAAAATTAAAGAAAAGAAACAGAAAAAGAGAAAAAAAGAGAGAAAAAAGAAAAAGAAGAGACAAACTATTGAGATGAAGAAAGAAAAAAAGAAATGAAAAAATTTGGAAAAAGAAAGTAAAAAAAGAAAAAGAAGAAAAAATATTGATTAGAAAAGTAAAAACAAAAAAATAAATAATAAAGATGATAATGATTTAATAATAATTTAACATCAGTAAGAATTATGGAACTGGTGAGAAAGAATTCTGCTAGAAAATCTTAATGTACATTTAAAGAAAAAAAAAAAGAAAAAAGAGAAAGATAAAAAAAACAAATTAAGTAATGTATTTTATAACAAAATTCAGACATGTTCAAAATTTTTTAGAACCAAAAACAAACAGATATATAAATGTGTATATGTTTATGGATGTGTAAATGTGTGTGTGTGTGTGTGTGTGTGTGTGTGTGTGTGTGTGTGTGTGTGTGTGTGTGTGTGTGTGTGATTACTTTTCCTGAAGTTGATAGAAAGTAAGTTATGTGATGGTTCCATAAAGGAAAAAAAATCACTCAAAAATGAGGTTATTTATTTGCTCGTTTCAAGACATGTGAAATATTCCAGTGAGACACGGGAAACAGTCAATAATTTGAAAATTGAATTGATTAATCAATCAGTACAAATCACTCTAGATTTTCAGAAGCAACATTCTTTTATTCAGATATCATTTTCTTAATCCATATTTACCAACCCCTCTGCTCGGGCAGGATATGACACAAGGTCAATTTATTAAGCAGAGTTTAACAGGTTTGAATTCAGTTTTCCTTCTCCTAGACTAGTTGCCTCACCAAGGCTGAAGAACCCAGTCCGCCCAACTATTTTACCCATAGCTGGAGGGAGAATAATTGGATTCATACCATTTTCAAAGGGTATTAGTGCTATGTGAAATGCAATCAGTCTCATCCAGGATTTGAACTCGTGTCCTCATGTCCATTTCCTACGATGATAACCATTACACCACGGGCACCTCCATAAAATGTCATTTTCTTAATCCTACCAATCAAAATATTCACTAAAAAAGCTCATTCCTTTGAATAAAGAACTTTTTAGCACCCCTTCATATATATATATATATATATATATATATATAAGGTTTTATATGGGAAGCATTTTTCACAATTCTTTTCTTCTCTGATGTTTGTTATAGGGTACTTGGATAAGACTATATATTTAAACTTGCATACATGTTGATACACACCAAAGATGAGCACTTCACACATGCACACACAGATAAATATGCATTTATCTATCTACCTATATATATAAATATAAATATGGATACAGTGCTAAAAGTCATAATCTATCTATCTATCTATCTATCTCTTTTTTTCTCTCTCACCCATATATATATATATGTATATATATATGTGTGTGTGTGTGTGTGTGTGTGTGTATCTATATATATATATATAGATATAGATATCTTCTACAATTCCTTGTACGAATACATGGCTAAAATTATAACTTGATATGCATATATAGATAGGCAAATATAAATTCTACAAGATATTTATATCTATATATGATCTCTCCACATATATTTGTATACAATATATGTATAACAGAGGCATTCTTCAATAGGCAAATTATTTGGTTATGAATTCTGCCTGTTTCTATTACTGGTATCTCTATTCATATATGCATGTATATATATATATATGTATATATATATATATATATATATATATATATATATATATATATATATATACATACATATATATATATATATATATATATATACATATATATACAGTTACAAACACATGCAGACACACTCAAGCATACACACACACACACACACACACACACACACACACACACACACATATGTGTGAGTGTGTGTGTGTGTGTATTTGTAACTGTATATATATATATATATATATATATATATGTATATGTATATACATGCATGCATGCATGCTTGCATGCCAGCAGAAAATAAATATGTTATAGATATGTGGGCATATATAACTCTTCATCCACACACACACACACACACACACATATATATATATATACATATATGTTTGTGTGTATATATATATATATATAAGCCTCTATATCACTATTAATAAATATCCCCTGTCAATCCATCCATCCTCCCTCCTCCTTGTGAAGACACCATTAATATTGGCATCACTAATTGTCTTTAGTTAGGTAATTATTGGCGTCATTAGAGCAACGGCAGTAGGGTCGTTATTTAGGGATAGAGATGGATGGTAAGTCTGAGGGAGCAGAGAGAGGGTGTGGGATAGCAACTAGCAGCTGCTAATACGCACTTCTAATACACACCACAAAGAACGATACTTTACCAAAGCTCTTTTGCATAAAGTGAACACATTTGATTCAGAAGTAGCAATCTCATCTTACTTTTAGTGTACTTGGGGTTTGGAGATGAGGGGAGCAAGATAAAGAAAAACCCATTCCTGATGGTCAGTCTTGCATTTGCAACAACAGAATAAAATACCTCCACAATAAAATATGATAAACAGTCTCTCATTGTCATAAAAAAAACTTTCAACAGTTAAATATTTGTTTTAAAAAGACTAAAATAATTAATATTTGGTTGTATCAAAAGCATTTTTCGTTTTACAGATATTTACACTAATGCTTATCTCTAAAACACATCAAGGTTCCACTATATTATCAATATACGTATTTACACAGTCCTCTGCCAGTGGCAGGATATGACACAAGGTCAATATTCAAACAGAGTACAGCTGGTTTGAATTCAGAATTTTCCCTCTTCTAGGTTGATTGTCATACCAAGACTAAAGAACCCTGAATGCCCTATTATTTACCCTTGACTGAGGAGAGAATACAGGGATACATGTTTTTCCAAAAGCATTAGCACAAAGTGAAATGCATATAACCTCATTCATTTGAATTCCCATTCCCATTTCCAATAACAATAATGTTATGCTAAGCACATCACCATATATATATATATATATATAAGGTGGTGTGTATAACATTATAGTTGTAGGAAATGTACACACACATATATATGTGTGTGTGTGTATTAATGTAGGATTTTTTTAATGTCAAAGCTATCCTTGCATTTAGCCCACAGCTGTGGGAAGATAAGGAATGTTCATATTTTCCCAAGTCTGAAAGTGAATGTAACATTGTAGCTGAAGTTTGAACTCACTTAATATGAGGTAACAATCCAGTACATTAGCCACTACGCCATGGGGACTCCTCTATATATGTATAAGTAAGTAAGGCAACTGTAGTTGTGGACCACCTGAAGGTTCCCTTTTCAATAGCAACTACACCGAGGTGTAGGGGATGGTACTCCTCCTTTCCCTGGATTGCTCCACTTACCCTTGACCCCATTGTATAATGATGTGTTAAGCAAGGAGACATTAAGTACCATTTTTTGGTCTTTGGTATTACTCAACCTGGGATTGAACCCAGGTCTCCCAGACCATTGGTGAATACTTTACCCACTAGGAAATGGGCTGGTGCAATATATATATTTATACTCATATATATGTGTGTGTGTGTGTGTGTGTGTGTATGTTTTTGTATGTGTGTGTGTGTGTGTGTGTGTGTGTATTTGGGCAGCATTTCTTCATTAATGCATATTTCATTAAACAATATAGACATGTTTTGTCTACATATTTTTGTATATGTCCTTTCCGGTTGCAGAATTGATTTTATAGTATGTGGCGGAAATTGGTTAATGAAACTCCCATAACTAATTGTTACCCAAGTACTTTCTGTCCAATCTTGGACCATCATCAGGAGTGTGTATATTGCAAAAGCGATGTGACCTTTGCATGTACATTACTACTTTGTTAGTGTTTAGTATTTACAATGGTGTGTTGTTATAGCATTTTATTTGTCTCTATAAGTAGCAGTAATAGCAAAAGACATTTAAGTACATTAGTACTAGATTTGAAATTGATTCTAATGAGTTTGGGTTGTTTCATTCTGATATGGAGCGCCTCAAAAATTTGTAATTTTTGTTTGTTATTTTGTTGTTCTAATATTGTTGTGTTTTCAGTAAGAATTTTCCGAAGCTCAGTTTTTGGGCAGGAATGTTTTTTAGATGTTATGCTATTGAACTTGTATCAGTGCTATGTCATCGGCATAGTCAGCATCGGTAATTGTTTTTGCGGGGTATCTTCTGCTTCTTTACTTTGTTAGCTTGAAACTGTTTTCTTTGATTTTATTGATAGATGTTCTAAGCACGTAATCTAGATAGATGATAAAGAGGTATGGGGCTAATGTGTCTCCTTGCAGTGCACCTGCTACAATGTTGAAATAGTCTGTGTCTCCATCCAGAGAACGGACTTTTAACTTGGTGTTTCTATAGAGAATCATTATGGCTGTGACATTTTTTTTTTTTGGTAGGCCTTAAGCAAGTAGAATTTGCCCCATCTTTTCTCTGTGAATAGAGTCAAAGGCCTTGGTAAAGTTGACAAATGATATGGTTGCCTGTAGGTTTTTTTTAAAAAAATGGCCAACATAAGTATTGAGATTTTGCTAATTTTGAAGAATTATCATAAACAAGGCCTCAAAATCCCTGAAGCTGCTTGCCAAATTCATAAGCAAAAGAAAATGAAATAATATCTGACCAAACTGAACAATAGTTGGTGCACTTAATGTAATGATTCTGATCATATAAAAATGGAATTTACAAACTGAGTTCAAGTCCTAGGTGAGGTGGTTTGTATTTCACTTAGGGCTAACAACCTTGAGAAAGGCATGAATCCATCAGTTCTCTCTATGAGTAGATAGTAGGGCAGACTGAGTTCTTTAACCTTTTTAAAGCAATGAGTCTTGAAGGAAAACAGAATCCAGACTGACAGTACTTTGCTTGAAAACTGACCTTTTGTTGTATCTTGTTTGTGGTGGAGGGGTTGGGTAAATACATACTGAACAAAACTTGTTTAAATAGCTTAAGGGTGTGGACTTGTCCCTTGAAATAAAGTTAGAAGTTGAAAACCAATTTGTTGTCAATTATCATATTTTGAAAGAAAAGGAAGAAAAGAAGCACTAAAAAATTTTCAGGATCATCAAAAGATTTCTTCAAACTTGCAGGAGCTTTTGAGAAGTTTCCTTTGAACTCTCAGTTGATTGATTGATTAATTGATTTTAAGAGCATATCAACCTGTCTGCAGTTATTTTATGTTTAGATGTTAGGCAGTTGAATACATTATTCATTTATATTTACATTTTTTGTATAGTTTCTAAAAAGTATTGTACACAATTATATATCAAGTATTTCTATCTAATACAAATAATTTGCAAACAGATCTATTTGATCCATAGGGATGGTACCATAGCTAATGAGGAGTTTCTGCAGTATGGTTATTGCTAGTTGAAAACCCATAGATGAGACTCTAATAGGTATTACAGAGTGGATCTGGGAGTAATGGCAATAAAGGAGTATTCTATACTCTCTTGAGCTCCCAAACAGGAGCTTCACCACCTGATGCACGACACTTTTTTTGGTGGGTGTCTTACTCCTTTTCAGGGGATACATTCAGAGTATTCTAAGCCTTGTAAACAGTTGATTAAATAACAAAACTACTTTGATACACCCAAACAACTTATAATTAATGTTACCAAAATGTCTAAACAATATACACCCCTGAATAAAAATATAAGACAACACTCTAAAATAAAGAAAAAGATATTGTTTACAATTTTTAAATTATAAAAATCAGATGTATGAAACATAAGGTTAAGAGACATTGAAATTTAAAGTAAGAAGAAATTTCAATTCGATTTTTATATGTATATTAGCCTTTATGCTAAATTTTAAAATTTTATTGTCTCGCTTAAGCTGAAACCTTACTGCATAGCCTGGAATGAGCTGCCGTAGGCATTGGCCTCCATGTCAATGCATACAAAACAGAATATAATGAAACAGGAGACATTCCCACACTAAATGGTAGCTCTCTGAAACTAGAAGACACCTTCACCTACCTAGGAAGCAGTGTCTCATCGACTGAGACAGACATCAACACGTGACTAACAAAGGCATAGACAGCTATTGATAGGCTATCGGTCATATGGAAGTCAGACCTGACCGATCAAATGAAACACAGTTTCTTCCAAGCAGCAATCATGTCGATACTGCTGTATGGATGCACTACATGGAGGCTAACTAAACGGATGGAGAAAAGACTTGATGGCAACTACACAAGAATGCTGTGAGCAATATTGAACAGGTCCTGGAGGCAGCAGCTGTATGGCCACCTACCACCCAGCACAAAAACTATCCAAATTAGATGAACCAGACATGCAGGGCACTGCTGGAGAAGTAGGGACGAGCTCATAAGTGATATACTCCTATGGACCCCTTCACATGGCTGAGCAAAAGCCGGGAGACCAGCTCGAACCTACATACAGCAGCTCTGTGAGGATACAGAATGTAGCCCTGAGGACCTGCTGAAAGTGATGAACAATAGGGAGAGGTGGCGAGAAAGGATCAGGGATATCCATGCTGATGGCCTGACAAGATGATGGGATGATAAAATATAAGACCAATGAGCAGAACTAAATGCAAATTTTCTTTTTAATATTTTGTAGATCCGCTGTTAACTATGATAACCATAAAAATTCGGCTAGGCATACTATCAACTAGTTTCTGAAATTGAACAGAAGGTATTTTTTTCCCATGCGTCTAAGATTGTATTAAGCAGTTCAGAAATTGCTGAGTACTGTCAATCTCCTTTGTAAACTTTTGCAACAATCAATCACCACAAATTTTCAATAGGATTGAAGTGCAGAGGTGCAGTCGGTGTATTCTACAGCCCCAGCCGACTGGCCAATATTTGTTCTAGTACTGCAAGGAGCATTCACTAGAGATTTCAATATTTTTGATGTTGACAAAGTTTTCTTTTTTACTTTGTGAACAATTCTTCTCTTGAATTGTGATGATAATTTTCCTGGCCTGCCAGTTGGTTTTCGTATTCCATACTTATTTGGACTTTTCAAGTAATCACGGATAATGGTTTTACTGTATCTTAAGGCCTTTGAAATTTTTCTCTGAGATTTTCTGACGCTTTTCTGAGCTGTAATCTCGCTTTTCTCAAATTCAGATAACTTAGTTCCTTTAGCCATTTATGTTTTTAGTATTTTAAGTATTACAGTTTTAATAGCTTTTATATTACGTTGACTCTATATAATAAATTTTTCAATTAGATTAAATCTTCTTTTCTTTAGTTTTTATTGGTAGTCTTATATTTATGTTAAAAATAAATTTTAAAATTTAGCATAAATGCTAATATACATATAAAAAATATAAGAAATTTCTTCTTATTTTAAATTTAAATGTCTCTTAACCTTATCTTTCAGATATCTGATGTTCATAATTTAAAAATTGTAAACTATATCTTTTTCTTCATTTCAGAGGGTGGTCTTATATTTTTGTTCAGAGATGGATATATTTAAAATATGAGATGTGGTAAAAAGTAGTTTTAAATAAGGTTCTTTTCAGATTTAACAATTTGAAATAATTTACTTATCCACAAAAGAAAGGCTTGAGGACAAAAGTTGTAACATTTTTATTTAATATTAAACTTTGTTATAATTAACTTGGATCTTTTGAAATCAAATCAGACTAAAAAAAAAACAATTCCTTTCATATTATTCCTAATACTTTAAAAATCTAAATTATCAACAAGTAAAAATACATTCATAGTTTTCTACTCTATTCCTGATGATTGTCTTCTTTTTAGAAATGCCTAACAATGATTATAAATCATGATTTACTTTTGGATATGAAGGTAGCTGATTAGTTTAATAACATAAAAAATAGAATAGGCAAATTGAGACAATCTTTATTCACTTCACACTTATACCCCTCTATAAAATAACATGACTGATTTGGCTCTGTAGCTTTGGTTAGTTACCAGTGTAGGAGAAAAATAACTTTGTATTCAAAACCAGTTTGGTATCACACGAGCAATTCTACCCCATAAAACCTACTTGCACCTTAAATTGCAACTGTATTGTTGGCAAAGTTTGGCTGGGATCCTCTGCTTTATGAAGAGTTTGCCAATATCAACTAACAGGCTAATATAAAACCTTTCACTGAAAGCCACTGAAATATTGGTTGCGTTCACATGACTGGATTCGTGTGAGTGATTACAAAATCTACGTATATGATGCAATCTCAAAGTTTTAGTCACTACTGTTATTTCTAAAACAAATAATGGTTTTTTGGGTGGGGGGTGAGAAATTTTTCCCAAATGATAAACCAGCAGTTTCCCACCATTTGTATACTGCTTGCTCCTCTTTGGCTCCCATAATTTTCCCCATTTTTCACAGTCTCATTCATTCCCTTTCCAAAATTGTATGACTCAAACAATGTATGCAGAATTATAATTTGTAAAAAAGATCAATATCCCTACCAATTTGTGGTCCTAATTTCCCAACAAAATCCTAAAATTCTGTCTGCGGGCAGAAGTAATTGACAAGCACAGAGATAAAACATTTCTTTCAAACAATGAAAGTCCTTAATTCTTGTGCAGCAAAACTTTTCTTTGGCATTATCATCGACTCGAATATTGCTCGTCATATGACTGATTAAATGTTGAGAATATACTTTTGTCATTGTGAATAAATATCAGGTTTTATTATTTTGGGGTTATCCATACTTCAGTTGTTGCCTGAATTGCTCATAAATTTAACTGGGGCTTTCATCACATATTTAAAGATTAAAAGAAAATGAATAGTACACAGTTTTTATCTTGATCTTTTGTTACGAGTATGAAATATGATCAAAAGTTCTAAATTTCAGATGTTTGGACAATATATTCAGTGGAATCTGACATTTTCTTGTATGTAAACAAGAAAAATTAACTAATAAATAGCAAATAAAACAAGATTTTTGTCCAGTCTTTAAGCAAACATATTGATAAAGGATTACTACCTAGTTACTCACACACACACACACACACACACACACACACACACACACACACATATATATATATATATATATCCAGATGATGTGGCTGACATATTGGAGTGGATTGGCCAAATGAGTTAAGTGTTCACCAATGGTCAGGGAGACAGGGGTTCAATCCCAAGTCGAGTCATACAAAAGGCTCAAAAAATGGTACTTGATGCCACCTTGCTTAGCACTCAGCACTATAAGGTAAGGATCAAGAGTAAAGTAGAGCAATCCAGGGAAAGGAGTAGCAACTTCCTCGACACCTTGGTGTAGTAGCTATTGAAAAGGGAGCCTTTGGGTCACCCTCGACTATGGTTGTCAACTTAACTTTTTTTATTAGAGTAGATGATAAATGAGGATTGCTTTGATGTTTACTAAAGCACTTTTAGTATAACATCATTGTAGGAAATGGAATTAGCAATTTGAGTTCAAATCCTGGACAATCTGTTTGCATTTCAGTTCACGCTAATACCCAAGGGAAAAGCATGAATCCATATATTCTCACTCCACCAGCTATGAGTAAATAATAGGGTAGCCTTGGTGTGACAACTAGTGTAGGAGAAGGAAAACTCTGAATTCAAGCCAGTTGGAATCCATTTAAAAATTGACTTTGTGTCACATCCTGATTACGTATATATATATATATATATATACATATATATATATATATATATATATATATATATATATACCCCGTATATATATATATATATATATATATGTACTGTAAACAAGTGTGTTTATGTTAAATCAGCCACTTCCCATCATCCTATAGTTCAATTTGTTTATGCCAAATTTTCTCTTTCAGAATCATACAGTAAAACCTATCATTGATAGTCTGACTTTAGGAGACACAAGTACTTGTTGAGAGCCACCCTGATCACTTGTCATCCTCTATTGATTCTCTTGAAGTAAATTATTACTCAAAATGCACCACTCAATTTACTACTTCATTATTGTGGGCTTCTTTCAACATTTCAAGATTCTTTGTTGCTAATTTTCCAAAGTTTAACCCAGAATTTCATGTTTGCTCTCAGCTCAAGTTTGAAGTCAATCTTGAAATTGCAAATGAGTTGATGATCAGTGTCACAGAAACGCATGTAACACAGCTTTGAATGTTCACAGCATGACACCAGGTGCCATGTTCAGTTGTGATAGTTACTACTCCCTTTTAGCTGTGTCCACATAACTGTCTAGTGTTTATTTGGTTTACAACAAAGCCAGTTTCAGTACCATTTTGATTCTACCATGTGTATTGTTCATATATAGATAAATTTTCTGGTGTCTGTGTGGTTGGGTGAGTGAATGAAAGTATCAGCATATAAATATTGGTAAATGATTCTTATTAATATGCTAATCCCAATGACTTTCAGCCTTAAGCCATTATCATTATTTCAAGACTGAGGCTTATGAACCTTAAAGCAAATATCAGCATTTTTCAAAACTGAATGTTTTGTTTGATAATGAGAAGCTTAGTTGTTAAAAAAATATTTTCAAATTCAAAATTAATTTTGATATTTTATTATTTGTTCTTTTTTTAAAGACATTTTCTTAAGTAGAAAAATCAGTCTATAAATGTTAATGAGAATGTATGTGTTTGGGGATTTAAATGTTTTTGAGGTAGGGTTTATTTATCAAATCTTTTTAGGGTTTAGTTTATGATAATAAGTAATACATAAGGGTTTAAAGATTTAATTCTATATTTAAAGGGCTATTCTGATTTCCCTTTTAATTGTTTGGAGCAACAAGTGTATTCAAAATGGTAAATAATATTTGGGGTAAATTTAAAAAGTCTTATTGGTTATCAAACTAGTAAATGAATTTGGGTATTTGGTCTGTTTACAGCTGAGTCTGTTTTTACAGCTATATGGTTAGCAAAATTTCATTACTTTCATTGTTGATTTATTTTGGATAACTTTGTTTTTTAAAATTTTGTTATTTCCTATTATACGCTTAGCATAACAGTTATCATCAAGTAAAATGGGATTGACGATCTGAGTTCAAATCCTGGATGAGGCTGTTTGTGTTTCTCTTGGCACTAATACCCTTGGGAAAGGCAGGAATCGATCTATTCTCCATCCAGATATAGGAAAATAGTAGACCAGGCTGGGTTCTTTAGTCTTAGGCAACTAGTCTAGGAGAATGAAAATTCTAAATTCAAACCAACTGTACTCTGCTTATAAAATGATCTTATGTCATATCCTGCCTGAGGCAGAAGGGACTGATAAATACATACTTCTTGTTATATCTTTAAGGTTTTTAGGTAAATACAAGTTTATCTAGTTCTAGAAATACATCTTATAATTTAGGTTTTAGTTTAAGGGTTTCTCAGTGATTCTTAATAATTTGTGCTAATTGGAGAAGGTACTGTTGAATATTAATATAAGAGGGATATGATATCTTTTCCTTTTTTTTTAATCTTGCAGAAAAAGCCATTCTTCTCCACATAGACAACATCCTTTTTGTGTAAGAGATAAATCCTTTAGCATCTTCACATAATCTCCTGCTTTTTTCCAACCACTGACAAATTGTAGTTTAGGTTTTTCTGAAGATCAGAAGCCCCCCTCCTCCATCAAGTTATAAGAGATCCTCCTCCGCTATGCCTTGTTGAGTAATTCTCTTCAGGAAAATCTTTTGCATGCCTGTACTTCTGAAAGCCATCTGGACTGTCTAAAATGAATTTCATTTTGTCAAAGAAAACAATTTTTTGCCATTTTTCAGCACTCATAGTTTGCTAATGACGAGCAAATTCTAGTCGTTTGTCTTTGTACTTTATAGTTAACCTTGGACAATGAATTCTCTTCTTATGGTTAATTTTTTCCTTGTTTAAAAGCCTTCTAATTGTTCTAGTTTGTTAGTTTGGGTTTATGGCATATCAACCTTTGTAGGTTATTTAATGCCAACTCCATTTTTATAGTCATAAACAGTTCTATTTCAAACAATTCAGTTTAGCATAAGTACACAGTTTAATTGTCAAAAACATTTCTTTTTCAAGCTATTCAGTTTAGTCTGACTATTCTAATTAAAAAATTTAGTTTAGTATTAGTACAGATTTTTTTTAAACAGTTAGATGTCAAAACAGTTCAATTCTAAACAATTCAGTTTAGCATAAGTACACAGTTTAGTTCTATTTGATCCATAGTTAGGGCCCTATCAAGTGCCACCACACAGGGCCAGAGTGGACCTGAGAGCAATGGCAATAAAGGGGTACTTTGCATTCCCTAAAGCTGCAGCATTACTGGAACCTCACCATTAGATTGTTTTGTGTTATATCCTGGACAATCGTTGCAGAGGTTCAGTTGGTGTATTCTACCAATATTTGTTCTAGTGCTGCAAGGAGCATCCACTAGAGATTTCAATATTTTTGATGTTGATGAAGTTTTCTTTTCTACTTTGTGAACAATTCTTCTCTTGAATTGTGATGATAATTTTCCTGGCCTGCCAGTTGGTTTTCTTATTCCATACTTATTTGGACTTTTCAAGTAATCACGGATAATGGTTTTACTGCATCCTAAGGCCTTTGAAATTTTTCTCTGAGATTTTCTGACTCTTTTCTGAGCTGTAATCTCGCTTTTCTCAAATTCAGATAACTTAGTTCCTTTAGCCATTTATGTTTTTAGTATTTTAAGTTTTACAGTTTGAATAGTTTTATATAGAGTAGACTATATATAATAAATTTTTCATTTGAATTAAATCCTTTTTTCTTTAGTTTTTATTGGTAGTCTTATATTTATGTCAAAAATAAATTCTAAAATTTAGCATAAATGCTAACATATATTAAAAATGAATTGAAATTTCTTCTTATTCTAAATCTAAATGTCTCTTAACCTTATCTTTCAGATATCTGATGTTCATAATTAAAAAATTGTAAACAATATCTTTTTCTTCATTTTAGTGGGTGGTCTTATATTTTTGTCCAGGGGTATATATGCTTATGTATTTATATAAGTTAGGATATTGTTAACAGAGTCATTGGCACTTGGTCATTGGATCAGGCATTAATTCTATTTCTATATTATCTTAAATTAGATTTATATACTCTTGCTCTAATATTGAGCATTCTTTATATATAAATATAGCAAACCATATTATTAATATTATATATAAGTAAAGTTGTCGATTGTAGTCGAGGGTGACACAAAGTCTCCCTTTTTGATAGCTACTACACCAAGGTGTAGGGGTGGGTGCTACTCCTTTCCCTAGATTGCTCCACTTTACCCTTGATCCTTACCTTATAATGCTGAATGTTAAGCTAGGTAGCATCAAGTACCATTTTTTGAGTCTTTGGTATGACTTAACCTGGGATTGAACCCAGGTTTTCCAGGCCATTGGAACACTTTAACCATTATGCCAATGTCTGATGACATGGTCTATAAAAAGAAATAATAAATATCCTAAAGAAATTGGTTGAAAAATTATAATATGGTACTTATATCTAAGACTATTGGAATAGAAGCATGTAAAAAATAAAAATAAAAATGTGCATTTTTTTCAGTTATATTTTGGGGAAACCTTTCTCCATCTGATGATGAAGAAGTACCAAGAAATCGGTTTGATGTCTTCCACAAGAAGCAAGTCCAAGTTTCGTGCATGTGTGTGTGTGTGTGTGTGTTAAGAAACTTAATAACACTTCTATGTTGATCAAATATAAACTATCTCTAAGTATATTTTATCATAATTTTTTGCTTTGATTTTTTATGTTTTCATATTTTCTGATAGATAAACTATTTTTTAATCTTCTCTATGTCCCTATTATTCATTATAAATGAAATAACTCTGTTTTAATTTGAAATATATTCAGCTATGACAAATTATTTTTAATTATCATTTTCTAAAAATGATTTGGTGGTAAAAAAATATCCTAGATTTTTCATAAAAGCAAATAAATTTATTATAATCATTGACATCAAGTCACACTGGCAGCATGTAGTTCCCTGGCTCTCTCTCTTGCCATCCATCCCTATCATTTATTGCTCCTAGCAGGTCTTCTAAGTTGCATTTTGTGTCCACTCACAGCTGATGATTGTCTGTCTTTACTGGTCGGCCAACACTGGCATGTCCTTATGCAGGAGTCTGTTAGAGAATATAGCTTATGAGTTCATTTTTGCTTCTCCAGCAGTGCCTTGCATGTCTTGTTTGTCTTACCTGAATGGTTTGTGAGATTGGAAGTAGGTGGCCTTTCAACAGCTGTTTTGTGGGGGTATTGTTTCTAGGATTTGTTCAAGACAGTACATACCATTCTTGTGTAGTTACCACCGAGCTTGTTTTTATGTGTTTTGTTAGTGTTAATGTGGTGCCTCCTTATAGTTGTACATATACAGATACAGCTTGGAAAAACCCTTTTATTTTATCAGATAGATCAGGCTTCTATATAATCAATAAGCTATCAACTGTATTCCATGCCTTCATTTTGTGCATGTTGACATCACTTTCAGTAGATGAGATATTGCTGTAAAGGTATGTGAACTGGTCTGCTAATTTTAGAGGCTTGCCACTTAAAGTGGAGATGGCTCCTTTTGGTTTAAAACATATGTACTTTGTTTTATTTACATTCACAGTGAGGTCAATTTCTCCAGCTGCTTGCTTTTGGCTATGCAGTAGGGATTCTGCTCAGGCTGGTGTATTTGTGAGATGCGCTAGATCATTTGTGTAGTCAAACAATTTTCATTTATTAGATCTATTGACATTTGAAGTACATCTATACTGAGCCTAGACTCTGTATATTTATAGTAGAGTCTCCATAAATTATGTTTGATTTATGACATATTAAGTGCAAACTAATATTTCAGGGAATTTAAAGATGAAAAAAAAAAAAAACCTTTATACCTTTTGTATTTGCTAGCATATAAAACCCATGGAAATATACAGCTCCCTACGACAAATTTCCGTGGAGAAGAATCATTGGATGGCACATCAAATGTTATTGGAAATGTTATTCAAATTTCTCCCATTTGTCCCACTTCAAAACAAGTTTCTTTTATGCGTTTATTACGAATTTTTCAAATCCAAATATTTTGGGAAAAATCATTTTTCTCGACCATCAAATATGGTAGTTTCCACTCTATCCTTTGAAGTAATACTTTGAAAAAGATGATGGAAACTAAGAAGAGACAGAGAGAGATAGAGATGAGATTATATTTCTGAATTCAAAGAGAGCAACAATAATAAGAAAAAGAAAAATGGTCTTCTAATTGACTACCTCTTCATTTTGTTGTTAGGTTTTAACAGAAATGGTAATCTTGCAAGACATTCATAGTGCTTTTAATCAAATCCAACTCTCTTTGTTCTTACAAATGAAATAATATGACATGTATGCACAGTTCTAAACATAGTATCTATTTATATTTTTCTTTTGTCTCTGTCTTTCTCTATCTATGGATATATATAGAGAGATCATCTAGGCAAGAAACAGACAGTTACTTAGCACCTTTGACTTTGTGCTTATGTTATCCTTAGATATACATGCTCTATCACTGATATTGAGCACCAAAGTGGTAGTACTTGTTAGGGTCTCATTTCTGGGTCATACAGAACAAGTGGCCTGGGTATGACACTAAACTACATTTGATGGTGACACTTCAATCCTTGAACTTTGGGAAATGTGGAATACCTTTTCATTGTCATTACTCCCTGCTCCACTCTGACTTGGAGTGGTAGTAACTGTTAGGTTCCCATCTATGGATAAAATAGAACTGTTTAACTATTTAACTATGTGCAAGCAAATAACTGACACTGAATTAGATTGTTAGCGTTACATGCTAATACTTGAAACCATTTAACTGTGTGCAAATAAAACTATAAGTGTTAGACCACAATACTTGAAAAAATTTTACTGTGTTCAAACAAATAAGCCCTGGCTTGTTTAAAAATGGTTACCAACAAACTGTTCATTTACAAGTATTATATATTTATTATATATATGTATAAACAGGTTTTGGCATTAAATAACCTACAAGGGTTGATAAGCCATAAAAGCAAGCAAGCAACCAACCAACCTAGCAACCAACCATGATATTTAGAACATTTTATTTATATATATAGCAAACTGCCATATTAATACAAATCTATTTGAGAGTGTGTGTGTGTGTGTGTGTGATATGAGTAAGTATGTGTCTATGTGTGGATAAATTGTTTCCATAATGAATTATTGATTTAAGCATGCATACAATGTGTTTCAGGTATGATCTACAGTGCAGTAAATTAGAGTCAGTTGGGCACTGTTTATGAGGAAAGTAACACCATGATGAAACTTACTCCTCTAGAAATTTAAAAATGGCATGCTGTACTGCTTGGCATTCACACAGGAAGCTCAAATGTGAAGATTTCAGAGAGTTCATATTCAAAATGATGATAACCAAACACCCAATTCACATCATGATATTTAGAGTAGTTTTAAGTAATCATGATGTTATGCTTCCATTCATCTTCTCACTTGGCCTCAGTCAACACAAGAGTCAACATCAAGTGTCTGGAGGAGGCGGTACTGCTCTTGAATTGAGAGGGTGGCTGCTGGAAGATCCTGTCTGGCAACATGATTCTGTGCCATATCATAAAAACAGGAGAACCTAGGGTTAGCTGTGAGAAAATTTCTGCTACCACATCACTCCCTAACATCTGACCACCAAACTCTTGGGCCCACACTGGAGAGAGGTTGATATATCCTCAAACTGTGATATCTTTTGAAACTGATTATGCCTGAGCCCCTGATGACTTTCATTAGAGCAGGTACCTGTAATTGGCATATACGCACCGAACACTGGATATAATAATAGACTCTTCTCTGTCAATATATATGGGTTGTGCTGCATGTCAAAAATAAGGTTTGGATTCCACCAGCAGAGCCATCAATGGAGCATTTGAGTGTCATTTGTTCGAAAGAAAGAGTTATCTTCATTTTCATGGACTTCAATGTAAATATGAAAGTAGAAATCTGATCCAAACTGTTGGATTAACATCTTTGTTTAAGTTATTAACAACTTCATATCTGAAATAAGTAACCATTGATGAATCGTCTAATTACTATAAAAGATATGATTCATATGATTGTTATGGTCAAGGGGAGGTTCAAATGATGACCCGACACCGAAATAAGTGATAAGAAATATATTGAAGGAAAATAGCACATACACAACGATAGTTGGAAGAACCCCCCCCCATCAGCTTAACAATCAGGAATAATACCCCTCTTGGTAATGGCTTGCTGAGACCCAACTGAGACAGAACCAAGATTGTGACTGAGACTGCAACTGAGACTGCGACCAAGCAGAAGAGAGCTCAGTTGGTATTTGTCACATGAGGATGAGTCCATCTATAGGGGACATCCCAACAGTGATGTCTTCTGCAGAGAAAAGGACGTCTTACTGATGTTGTATTTACTATTTTAATATATTTGGAACTTTACTCTTTCTGGATCTAATACAAACTAGATTACATCATTTTTTGGTTTGGGACTTGATACCAATCCTTTTTGAGTCACCTGGAACTGATACCTTTTTCACAAGTTTATTTTCTGTATTACCATTGAATGTGTCAAAATTTCAAAATAATTACAATAGAGTGGAGATATTAATTCACTAAGAATTGAACAAATATTTTGAATTATCCATGTAAATAAATGCTATAAGCATACATCAGAGGCTTTCATTGAAAGTAAAATAAGTACATTCCATTGAATTTTAAAATTCAGTTCAATCACTCAAATAAAGCAAAGAAATTGGATCTGGTTGTTGAGTAGAATGAAAAGAGATTCTTTCAGATGATGAACGTTGCTGTTCCAATGAACAACAGGATGAAGATCAAAGAAAGCACTTATTATAGTTAGAGGAAAATGTGTGCATTGTTACAAGAGAGAAAAAAGCAAAAAAATTTTTTTTTAAATGCCACAATCTTGTCCTCAAACTAAAGAAAGTGTAAAACAAAAAAAAGTCAAAATTAAGACCCTAGTTATTAACCTCCTTCAAAACTTTCCCAAAGAATCTAAAGATGAGATAGATAAAACTAAAAGTCTGTAGAATCACAAATACTGTTTAGACTAGGGTTAGGGTTAGGGTTAGGGTTAGCCATTGTGTTGAGTAAAATGCTGGATATTTGAAAGAACTTGTCTTTTGACCCCTAACAACAGCCACCAACCATATTTGGTGTGAATGAGCAAATGCAGAAAAAAAAGACAGGTTGGCCAGTTGTCAGTACCAATCTCGTTTTAGTAAAAAAAGTAATTGCCAGCAGTGAATAGTATATACTTTTATCAGTATGTGATTTACGTACATCAATATTTATTGATTTAAGGTATAGCTTATTTTCAAAGTGATAGATATAAAGATCAATTTTATCTTTGGTCAGTAAGGTTTCTATAGGATGAAAAGAGATTAAGAAACATCACTTACCAAGCAAATGAAAAAAGCTTTTATAACTACATGCACAATATTTGCTTATTGCTGTTTGTTTTTGTTTTTTATGGCTTTATTTGTTTTTTTGTTTTCAAGCATGTTCTTTATTTTCTGTATATATATATATATATATATATATATATATATATATAAGGATCTATTTGTTTCACATGCCAAACTTTTTGAAGTATTAATAGCTTTTTGTTTCATTTTCTTCTGAACCAAATTCTGCTGCTCTCTAAAAATCTATTTCTTGGTTTCTTCCTTTCTTTTTTATGGCAAGAATATTCCAAAGATGTTATTACTGTCTAACTGTATGACCATTAACCAATCAGATTTTAGGATGTTGTGACATCAATAGTTACAACAACTAATGAGCTTTTGACCTGAATGCATACAACTAAGGATTATCCACCCACAGACAACAACAAAAAAGAAAAGAAAAAAAACTCTATCTCTTCCCTTACACTGTTTTTTCTTTCTTTCTTTCAAATTTCATTCTTTTTTCTTCTTTTATTTATTCAATTTTCTTCAGTCTTTCTTTGTTTCCTGAGTTTATTTCATTCAATGTATTCTTTCTTTATTTTCATCTCTTTATATTTTTTCTTCTTTTTCTTCTCTTCATTTGTCTTTCCTTCAGTGTCATCTTCTTTCTTTTCTCTTTTGATGGATTTTATTTCATTCCAGCTTTCATTTTTTCAACTTCTAACTTGTTCTTGTTTTTTATTATTTTTCTTTCTTGTTGTTCTACACTTTTAATATCTCTGCCTTTTGTTTTGTCTCCATTTTTTTTCTTCTTTTTTGCCATCTGCTTTCATTTTGACTTAGTTTTCTCATTTCTTTCTCTCTCCCTGAAGTTTTTTCTTTCTTTCTTCTCTTTTCCTTTCTTTCTTTTTTCCCCCTCTGTCATTTTATTTCTTCAAATCCTTTGTCTTAGTTTTGCTTTCAAAATATATGTTAATGTCAAGCACTAATAATTCTCCAAATGGCAATGTGCAATTTCCTGAAAGCAACACTTTAAGACTCCAGACAGATTTGAAAAATACTGGGACAAAAGCTACAGAAATAAAAGCCAACATATCAAAAAAAAAAAAAAAAAGGAAAAGCAAAAAAAGAAATTTTATCAAGGAGGCTTTGTTTACCTTTATGGAACAAGTAAATCTAAATTCATCAAACAGTTTTAGTTTACTGTGAGCAGAAGTTGTCACACAATTTCAGAAATTTCTCAATCAGATATTATACTTGTTCAAAAAATATAAATCTGCATACAGATGTGTGTACACATACCAATGTATGTACATATGGTGGGAAAGAATGTCCGTCACACATAGACACACAGACACACACAGACACATAAATTAAAATTGTTACTTCACAAACTTTAATGGATCTGTAATTAAAAGTTTCATGTGTAAATGAAAAGCCGTCTTTGGACAGGAGGTATGGGGATCCAAATTGGTGTGTAGATCAGAAAATGATCATCTTAAAATTTATGGTGATTAGTGAGCAAACAATCTTCATTTTTATTAAGCTCTGCCCTGAGTGCTATTTTATATTTATCCATTGTTTGATTTTTGTGCATCATTTTTCTTTTATTGTTATATATCTATATAAGTATATATATATGTACACACACAATAAGATGATAATAAAACAGGATAAAAACTCACAACCCAGAGTTTCACATTGTCAATCCTCTGGTCACCTAAAATTCAATATGTGTTGAATGTGCAAATATATGTACAAATACCAAGAACCAATAAAAAAAATTTGGTTTACTTTTTTCTACGCTTTTTATCCTCACAATTAAAATATACAATTCTCAATAACATAGAATGTATCTTTCAATATGAGTCAAAAATTACTATCTTACTATGCTTAATGGGTCTGTAACTAATGTGAATCAACTCTTCACAAATTGTTACCGCACTATCCTTAGTGAATGTGTAACTTTGCCCAGTTGGCTGGAGCCGTAGAATACACAGACTGCTTCTCTGCAGAGCGGTAAGACTCCCCTAATGAGTGCCCTGGATAAGACACTAAACAATCTGATGGTGAGGTTCCAGTAATGCTGGAGCTTTAGGGAATGCGAAGTACCCCTTCATTACCATCACTCTCAGGTCCACTCTGGTCTGGAATGGTAGTGCCTGATAGGGTCTTATCTATGGGTCAAATAGAACTAAATTACATACTTATGCAAAACTGAATTGTTTGAAATAGAACTGTTTTGACACTGAAACTGTACTTAGGCTAAACTGAATTGTTTGAATTAGAACTCTTTGACTAAACTGAATAGCTTGAAATAGAAATGCTTCTGACAATTAAACTGTGTACTAATGCTGAACTAAATTGTTTGAAATAGAATTGATGATTTGTATAAAAATGGAATTGGTGTTAAATAATCAACAATGGTTGATATGCCATAAAACCAAAACAACCAATTAACCAACAGAATCTGTAACTAATATGAGTTCACTCTCCACAAATTGTTACCTCAATCTCTGAAATGGACCAGTAACTAATATAACTCAACTCTTCACAAATTATTACTTCACAATCCTTAGTGGATCTGTAACTAGAATGAGTCAGTACTTCATAAATTTTTACTTCACTCTCCTGAATGGATGTGTAATTAATATGACAGATTGTTATCTCACTATCCTTAGTGGATCTGTAACAACTATGAGTCAATGCTTCAAAAATTGTGACTTCACAATCCTTAGTTGATCTGGAAATAGAATGAGTCAATGCTTCACAAATTGTTACTTCACTCTCCTAAATGGATCTCTAACTAATATGAATCAACACTTAACAAAATTTTACCTATCTTTAGCAAATCTGTAACTAAATGAGTCAATCCTTCACAAATTGTTAACATCATTATCCATAGTGGATCTAAAACAGATATTAGTCAACACTTCACAAATTGTCACCTTATACTCCTTCTTGGATATGTAACTAACATGAGCCAACTCTTCACCAATTTTTACTTCACTCTCTTAAAGGGATCTGTAACTTATATGAGTCAAATCTTCACAAATTGTTACCTCACTGTCCTTTGTGGATCTGTAGCTGATATGTGTCAGCTTTTCACAAAGTGTTACCTCACTATCCTTAATGGATATGTAACTAATAGGTGTCAACCCTTTTCAGATTGTTACTTCATGATCCTTTGTGGCTCTATAACATGAGTCAACTCTTTACAGAGTGTTACTTCAATCTCTTAAATGGATCTGTTACTAATAAGAGTTAACTCTTCAAAAATTGATATTTCAATATCCTAAATGTATTTGTAACTTATATGAGTCAACTTATCTCAGATTGTTACCACACTATCCAGAGTGGATCTGTTACTAATATGAGTCAACTCTTCACAGATTATTACCTCAATATTCTTAGTGTATCTGTAACTATGAGTCAACTTTTCACAAATAATTACTTCACTCTCCTAAATGGATCTGTAACTAATATGTGTATGCTTATCACAAATTCCTACCTCACTATCCTAAATGGATCTATAACTAATATGAGTAAATTATTCACAAAGTGTTACCTCACTATTCTTCCTAGATCTTGTAATTAATATTAGTCAGCTCTTTACAAATTGTTACTTCACTTTCATAAATGGACCAGTAACTAATGAGTCAACTCTTTACAAATTTTTACCTCACTATCCTTCATGAATCTGTACATAATGTGAATCAACTCTACACAAATTGTTACCACACTATCCTCAGTGGATTTGTAACTAATATGAGTCAACTCTTTACATATTACTACCTCATAATCCTAAAGGTAGATGTTTCTAATAAGAGTTAACACTTCGGAAATTGTTTCATAATTCTCGTAAATGGTTCTGTAACAAAAATGTGTCAGCTCTTTACAAATTGTTACCTCACAACCCAGAGTGGATCTGAAACTAATATGACTCAACACTTCACCAATTGATACACAAATCCCTAATGGATCTTAAACTAATATGAGTCAACTCTCCACAAATTGTTACTGCACTTTCCTAAATGGAGTTGTAACTAATATCAGTCAACTGTTCACAGATTGTTACCTAACTGTTATGGTAACCACCTTACGGACTATAATGAACTCTTCCTATTACTATGAATACTGGGAGAATATTCATCTTGGTATTAAGTTAATTCCGGCCTAACACTTTAGCCATCAGACTGACGTTCAACACTCTTTTACATATGCTGTATTTATACTTTTGTTCAATATACTTGTTTCACATAATCCCAAGTTCGTGTCTATCTTCCGGATGTTTTACTGGTCAATAACACTAGCTATCTTTAGTGAATATGTAACTACTATGCGTTAACACATCACAAATTGTTACTTCACTCTCCCAAATGGATCTCAAACAAATATCAGTCGACAATTCACAAATTGTTACCTCACTATCCTTACTGGATTTGATATGAGTCAACTCTTTACAGATTATTACCTCACTATCCTTCATAGATCTCAAACTAATAATGAGTCAACTCTTTACAAATTGTTACCTCACTTTCCTTATCAAATTGTTAACTAATAATGAATCAACCCTTCCCAAATTATTACCTCATTATCCTTTGTTAATCTGTAATTAATATGTGTCAACACTTCACAAAATATAAACTCACAATCCTTAATTGATCTCAAACTAATATGAGTCAACACTTCACAAATGTTTTCTTCACTCTCCAAAATTGAACTGTAGCTAATATGTGTCAACACTTTACAAATTGTTATATAATTATCCTTACTGGATCTGCAACTTATATGAGTCAACTCTTCACACACCCTTCCTTCACTGACCTTAATGAATTGGTAACTAATATGAGACAACTTTTCAAAAAGTGTTACCTCACTATGCTTAGTTGTCTGTAACTAAAATGAGTCAACACTTCACAAATACTTACCTCACTATCGTAAATGGATCCATTAGTAATATGAGTGATCACTTTACAGATTGTTATCACCCTATCCATAGTAGCTCTCAAACTAATATGAGTCAACTCTTCGCAAATTGTTACCTCACTATCCTTAATGAACCTGTAACTAATATAACACAAATTGTTACCATGCAATCCTTAGCACCTCTGTAACTAATAAGTTTAAACTTTTTACCGATTCTTACCTCACTAACTTAAATGGATCTGTAACTGATATGAGTAAATGCTTCACAGATTCTTACCTCACTTCACAAATTGTTATATCACTCTCTTATCTGTAACTAATATGAGTTAATTTACCACAAATTGTTACCTCAGTATCCTTAGTGGATGTGTAAGTTAATATGAGTTAAATCTTCACAAATTGTTACATCCCCATCCTTCTAGATCTATAATTGAGTCAACTTTTCACAGTGTTACCGCACTATTCTTTGTGCATCTCTATTATGCATCAATTTGTCACAAATTGTTACCTCTCTATCCTTAGTGGATCTGTAACTAATATGACTCAATTCTTTACAGATCGTTACCTCACTGTCCTTTGCAGATTTGTAACTAATATGTGTCAACTCTTTACAGATTGTTACCTCACTAACCTTTGTAGATCTGTATTTAATGTGAGTCAACTTTTCATAAATTGTTATACCTCTCTATTAAAAGTAATTTGAGTCAACTCTTCCCAAATCTTACCACACTATCTTTTGTGGATCTGTAACTAATATGAGTTCACAAATTGTTACTTCACAATCCTTAGTGGATCTTTGACCAATATAAGCCAACACTTCATAAATTGTAAATTCACTATCCTTAATGGATTTGTAACTTATATGAGTCAACTCTTCCCAGATTTTTACTTCACTCTTCTAAGTAGATCTTTAATTAATATGAGTCAAAATTGTTACCTCACTATCCTTAATGGATCTCTAACCAATAGGGGTCAACTCTTCATGTATTGCTACCTCACTATTCTTTGTGGATCAGTAACTAAAATGAGTTATTTCTTTACAAATTGTTATCTCACTATCCTTAATGGATCTGTAACCAATTTGAGTCAACTCTTCACGTATTGCTACCTCACTATTCTTTGTGGATCAGTAATTAATATGAGTGAACTCTTTACAAATTGTAACTTCTATCTCTCCTTAATGTTACTGTAAGTAAAATGAGTCAATTCTTTACAAATTGTTACTTCACTATTGTTAGGGAATCTGTTAGTGAGTCAACACTTCACAAAATAAAAAAATTTTCTAAAGTCATTACATATTGATCTAAAAGTCAAGAAAAAAACAAAACATTAAAAAGTGAAATGTTTGAATTCAAATTCAGTCAAATTTATTTCTCTAGATTTTTATTTTCCTTCCTTGTTGATTTTGAAAATTGCTATAGAGTTTCACAATCAAGAGAAAGATTTTCTTTTGGCATGTTTTGGTTTATTCTTCATTTTTCATTAAACTTTTTAAACAAAATAGTCTTTTCCACTAATGTATTTGAATTGACTTGACAAACTACAGTGAACAGCCGATAGACTTGCTCAAGGCAAAGATGAGCTTGAAATCAAAAGATATTTATACCAATTTAATACAAAAACGTCTTAACTAAATGAGCCATGACAGGCATCCAGGGTATGAGTGTGTGTGTGTGTGTGTGTGTGTGTGTGTGTGAATAAAAATTTATAGCTTGGCGCAATTATTATCTTAATTTGAATCTGAAATTTTCATCATAATAAATGTTCAATGTATATAATTAATGGAAAAATGGAAGATATTAAAAGATGAATATTTGGTATATAAAATCCTTTTTATCATTAGGGGACTCTCAACTTATTGACCAATCTACATTCACACACACACACACACACACACACACACACACACACACACACACACTCACACACACACTCACTCACACACACACACACTCACACACTCACACACACACACACACTCACACACACACTCACACACACACACACACTCACACACACACACATACACACACACACACACACACACACACACACACACACACACACACACACACACACACACATATATGTACAATGACTTGTGGGGATATCTGGCATTACCAGTGTATAATAACAAATTCACACTAGTATGTACTAAGTACAAATCTTATTTTTAAAATCAGAAAATAATTGAATGATGGACAATATTTTTTACAATTTAATTTTTTATCACAACTTAACCAAATGAATATATTGTCTATGTATTATATCAATTCTCTTTTTTTATTGTAAAATAAGTGTAGAATCGATAATATTTATTACAATTTAAAACCTTTTCTATTTTAATTTTATTTGATTAATTTTTTGTCACTGTTTATTTAAAAATAATAACAATGAAAAAAATAATAATTCTGAAGTTTGTTTTTATTGTAAGGAGCAAAAAGAAAATAAGCATTATTTTAACCCTCATGTGTAAAGTATAGTAAATGTTTTTGTAAGTAAATTGAAATTAAGGCAGAAAAAGACGAGAATAGATTTCACTGAAAAATATTTATAAAATGTTCAAACTAAAAAATAATGATTTGTGTGAAAATCCTCCAAATAATTAAATCCTAATTAAATATATTTAACAAAATCCCATTAAATTTTGAGATTTGGTCAAGGTTAGAGGTTTTTAAATCTGTAATATTTGAATAAATAGATATTAAACATTTTTGTTAAATACAAAAGGAAAAATAATTGTTGATCTTTTATTTGGCATATCATTCAAATCAGGAAAACTTATTTGATGGTATTTTTCTTCCAAGCACAATTTACAATTTCCCAAACCCTTATTACATGTATGCTCTCTTTTTAGGATTGACTACTTAAACTCTGGATTCTTCTAATACTTTTTTTTATAATCCTGATGCATTTAAATAATCTGGTACAATTTGCATATCATTAATTTCAGAAATAAATTTTATAATTATAGTATCATTCCTCCCATTGTCACACTGTCAATCTTATATTGATCATCTCCTGTCTGTCACCATCTTATACTTTGGCTTGGTAAATTATATTTTTAGTAGGACATTTATTCTCCAGTGGACACTCACTCACTTATTCTACAATTACACTGGCGTTTCAAGTTGTTATTTTGTTGGCTCATTCTTATAATTTTCTGGATGTGCTTTTATATATATATATATATATATATATATATATATATATATATGTATATATCATCATTAATTTGCACTATCATCCATTGCTCGGGGTAGGTCTTCTAGATTGTATCCAGTGTCCATACAAAGCTGATTTTTTTAAGTCTTTGCTGGTTGGCCAACACTGGTGTGTCTATGGGGAAAAGTCAATTAAAGCATGTCGCTCCTGGAAGCAACACCCCACAAAACAGCTGTTGTACATTCACTTACCTTCACTCCTCTCACGCCAATCCTAGTAAAATGAATGAGACATGCAGACATATACTTATATCTATATGTGTATGTGTATGGGCATGTGTGTGTGTGTGTGTGTGTGTGTGTGTGTGTGTGTGTGTGTGCGTGTATTCATGATCATCATACTTTTTTTCTGTATATTGCAGGACTCAGGCCTTCTCCAAAATCTGTTGGACATGAGAATTAATGGGCCTTACTGATCCACACTGATCCATGATATATTTGTAGAAGTTTTTAATTCAGATTTGTCCTTCTCCTTGACTGGTTACTCTACTGGGGCTAGAATGCCCAATCTGTCAAAATATTTTCCCTAAGAGAGAAGAAATGGATTTATACCTTTCCAAAAAGCCAAATAACCTTAGACAGAATTTCAACTTGATTTGCCAATTCCATTTTCCATACTGATAACCTGGGTATCATTATATATATATATATATATATATATAAGCCTTTTGACCTTTACCATGTTCTCCTCTTGAATCTTGTGAGCAGAAACAAAATAACTTGAATAATCCAAACTCTGACAAGGGATATCCAAAATGTCTGTTGGGAAAATCTATGAAAATCTTCGCCACAATATTCTGCAGATCGGATCAGCTTTCGCCGCTAGGGTGTTTTTGTTTTTCTTTGCATACATTACCCACACTTCTTATTTTATTAGCATTTTCAGTCAAGAGGGACACACTTGTGTGCACGTGGAAGATTAAACCAGGCGTGTATAATCCTGAAAGAAGATTAAAGAGGAGAAATCGTCTTTTGAAGTGACGGTTGAAAATGAACCAGTGGCAATAATGATTGATATGTCTTCACTCGGGGGCGAATAAGAAAAGGAATTGACAGATTTAGATTACGGAAAGTGTTTGAGAAAAGCTCACAACACAAATCTATACTACAACAACAACAACAGCAACAACAACAACAACAACAATGAAAACTTGAGGTTTTTGTCATTCTATTATAGCCTGGTTTAAGAAGAAAAAAAACCCCAAAAAACTATTGGTCACATTGGAATCTTATAGTCTGGAATTAAGGAACCTCTTCCTACTTGTATATAAATATGTACTTAGCTCACTTTTGTGTAGAACAAGGCAACAAGTGTTGAGCACCAACAGAAATTAAATTCATTAGAGTAATCAGTCAAAGTAGCTTGTTAATCATCACTATTAGGTAAGATACACACTAATTATCTACTCTAGAAAGCTTAGTCTGGCAGGTTAGTAGGGCACCCAGTGAACTTGTACTTCTCTCCATGAATGAATGGATTTTCCTAACCCTTATATTACTACTACTGCTGCTACTCATTTTTACTTACCTGCCTGCCTACCAACATATATCTATATATATATATATATATATATATATAGACAGACAGACAGAGACAGAGAGATGTAAATTAAAATTGTGAAATTACAGCACATTCTATTTTAAGCAAGACAAGATGTGTTTAGAAAGTATCATGACTGAAAGTGTATTTACCAAGACAGAAATGAACAATGAATAAAACATTAATTTTCACAAAAGTAATCCTCTTGGCATTCAATGTACTTCCAGTGAGTTTTTCATGAGTCAAAGCACTTCTGAAATTTCTTTTTTAATATAGCGTTTCTTTTAATGTCCTCTAATTTCTCAAATCTTACCCTTGAGAAGAATTTTCAGTTTTGGGAACAAGAAAAAGTCACACAGACCAAAATCTGGTGAATATGAAAGTAACTGCACTTGCACAATGTTGTGTTTCGCCAAAGCGATTTCACAAAAGTTTGACTGGCTGCATCATTTTCTAAAAAATTGACACTAACTGTCATCTAGACATCTTAATATAATTACTATTTTTACATGTTGTTCAGCTGTTCAAATTTTAAAATAAAAAACTTATATCTTGATAGATTTTGATCATATCTAATGTTTTGACAGAAATAAGTTATATATAGCAATAGATTTCTCTTTAAAAAATCTTTCTATCATTATTTCAATTAAGGACATCACTTAGAATTTGGATATTTGTGATATACTCACACTGAACTCAATGAACCCAATCAGTTGGGGCTGTAGAATATACCGACTGCATCTTTACAGAGAGTGGGAAGATCCCCTCAGTGAGTGTCTTGGATATGACACAAAACAATCTGATGGTTAGGTTCCATTCCTGGAGCTTTGGGAGAATGCCGAGTACCCTTTCATTGCCATTACTCCCAGGCCCACTCTGACCCAAAGTTGTATCACCAGATTGGGTTCTATCTATGGGTCAAATAGAACTGTTTAACATTTAAACTCTAAGCAAACAAATGACTGATGATAAATTGATTTGTTAGAATTCAATTTAACTTTTGTGTGTTAACAAATGATTGTCTAATTGAATTGTTAGTGATACATAGAAATCCTTGGAACCGTTTGAGTGTGTGTAAACGAACAAGTAACATTGAATAGAACAATTAGGGTTAAATAGCAAAACTGAAAACTCTTTAACTGTGAGCCTAGATTGAACTATTGGTATTACATAGAAATACTTGGAACCATTTGATTGTGTGCAAATGATCAATTGTGTTGAATAGAATAATTAGTGTTAAATAGCAATACTTGTAACCACTTCACTGTGAGTAAACAAATGATTAATATTGAATAGAATTATTAGTGTTAGATAGAAATAATTGAAACCAATTAACTGTGTTGAAACAATAACAATACCAGTGTGCAAACAAGTTTTAACATATTTAAAAATGAAAATATCCACAACCAATTCACTTACAAATCATATATGTATATCCATTTAACTGTGTCCAAACAAATAGAATCATTCATTTTAGATGGAAGTGCTTGAAAACATTTTACTGTGTGCAAAAAAGAAAAAACTCAGGTTTGTTAAAAAATGTTGCCAACAAAATGTGTTTACAAATCATGTATGTTTGATATATATATATATATATATATATATATATATATATATATATATATATATATATATATAAACAGAATTTTGCATTGAATAACCAACAATGGTTGATATGCTATAAAACCCAACCAAACACAGCAAGCTGAACACAATGGTAGGAAAGACAATATAAACTCATTTACATATACAAGAATATCTAATATATACAATAAACATATTAATTGTATTAGAAATAATACACAGATGTGTCCCAAAAGATAAAAATATTCACATATTGTTTCATGAACTGGTAGTAAATGGAAAGGGTACAAAAATGGAAAAAAGCTTACTTGATGAGAGTAGGTAATATTACCACATAGCTTTACTGATCTCTGACAAGGTCAGAAACAACATCTCTATCATTCAAAGAACAGAGGTAAAAAGGGGAGGAAAAAGGGTTTCTAGGAATTTCATGTAACACCCTACAAACCCTTAATGAACATGTGGATTATTTAAGAAAGATAATTATTTATTGTATTCCTACAAGTACTCTTTCCCTAAACAGGTTCTAGAACCTTTAAAAAGAAGTCTTGCTTTTAATACATAGATGAAAAAAGGGCACCTTTTATTAGTGGGACTAAAAATTAAAAATAAATCATGTAAAGCAATAACAGAATGTTTTAATAAAGTTCCTTTACAAATAGGGAAAGAAGAAAAGTTTCTTCTGAAGAGAGAAAAGTTCTCAAACAAAAGTGATGTTAAAAATCGAGGCTTACTTGATGAGTGTAGGCATTATCAACATAAGTCTTTACTGTTCCCTGACATCTTTATTGTTAAAAGAACAAAAGCAAAAAAGATCAAGAAGTTTCCAGGATCGTCATGTGACACCCTACAAGCCCCTAAAGAATATGTAAATTATCTAAAGGAGATAATTATTTCTTTTTTTTATTTTAGTTGGTTGGTTGATTGGATTTTATGGCAAATCAACCTTTGTAGGTTATTTAATGCTAAATCCATTTTTATGCAAATAATCAGTTCTATTTCAAACAATTCAGTTTAGTCAAACAGTTCTAAATCAGCTCATTCTGTTTAGTATTAGTATAGAAAGTACTGTTTAGTTCTATTTAACCCATAGATAGGACCCTTATCAAGTGCTACCACTCTGGGCCAGAGTGGACCTGGGAGTGATGGCAATAAAGGGATACTCTGCATTCCCCAAAGCTCCAGCATTACTGGAACCTCACCACCAGATTTTTTAGTGTCATATCTAGGACACTCGTTGGTGGGGGGGGGTCTTACCCCTCTGCAGAGATATTCCTTTTAGTTTGGATAGAGACAAATGTGGAAAACTAAGAAAACAACCAAATGGTCATGTATATTCACTGACTTGCAATGAGGAAAATATAACGGCTGTTAGCGTCAGAAATTACATGAATGAAAAATATGGTGTAAAAATAGGTGTGACCACTATAGAAATATTATTGGAATCAATTAGACTTCACATGTGTCTTGTAAAAAATGTTTTCTTAGAAAATAGGCAAGAACGTATCCAGTTCATCAAATTAGTGTTTAAAAGAATTTAGGGTAAAATGATACTGTGGGACAAATCAGCTTTAAGTGTTTTTGTATTTAATAGTTTGGATTATATCGAAAGACCGCTGCTTGGAAGAAACTGCGTTTCATTTTGTTGGTCAGGTCTGACTTCCATATGATCGACAGCCTATTGATAGCTGTCCATGCCTTCGTTAGCTGCATGTTGATGTCTTTTACGGTTGATGAGACACTGATTCCTAGGTAGGTGAACTTGTCCACCAGATTGATACTGCTATATGGATGCACTACTTGGACCCTAACAAAACGGCTGGAGAAAAAGCTAGACGGCAATCACACAAGAATGCTGTGAGCAATATTGAACAAGTCCTGGAGGCAACACCCCACAAAGCATCAACTCTACGGCCACCTAACTGCCATCACAAAAACTATCCAAGTTAGATGAATCAGACATGCGGGATACTGCTGGAGAAGCAGGGATGAGCTCATAAGTGATGTACCCAATGGACCCCCACATATGGCCGAGCAAAAACAGGATGGCCAACTCAAACATACATACATATAGCAGCTCTGTGAGGATACAGAATGTAGCTCTGAAGACCTGTCAGAGGCGATGAACGATAGGGAGGAGTGGCGAGAGAGGGTCTGGGATATCCGTGCTGGTGGCACGACATGATGATGATATTGAAAGAAGAATAGACAAAGAGCAACATCTCTACTGCAGAAGAATAACAATTCAACATAAGTATGAGAAGGTTTTATGATGTTAAATGTCTAGAAACAGTATCAGTCGATTGCAGTTAATTAAAGAAATTATGACTTGATGTATCTAGAACTATTGGATAAGGTTAAGTGAATATATATCCAAAAATTATATGAATTGGTCATTGATTTGTCAGCATGATAACACCCCTCTAACTCTACTGCCAGATTACTCAGAATCTACACTGCAATCTAGAAATCATGATTAAATCACATTTTTTATAAATGTTATTCAGTTGTGCGCACATCTCATTTACATTTTGAATTTTAAAATAAAAAAAATATTTTCAGTCTTGATACATTTAGAAAACAATAACACTGAGGGCTGAAGTGGCTGCTTCAATCACTGGACATCAACAAAAGGTTAAAAATAAAAATGGTCTCAGCAAAAGATCTTTTAAAAAAAAGAAAGTATTAAAACTAAAAGAATAAAAAAGCCAGATTCTAAAAACTATTTGTCAAGATAAGTTAACAAGAATAAAATCCAAAATATAAAATTTACCTATATGGTGCATTCAATAAGTTTCCAGACATTTTTTGTACAGCCATTTAAAATTGTCATAGACTCTTGAAAATTCACCATGTTATTGCTATACATCTTATGAGATGACTGACCAATTTTTATGATTTCAGGTTCAAATGAACAGCTACAGCAGCAATTGGAATACACCCTACTAAAGCCTGATTGTCACTGCTAGTGAATTTCAAAAATCCAATCTGAAAGTGAGGACACTTTAGAAAAATGATATGCAATAAAATTCTGTTTTAAACTTGGAAAAAATGATGCCACAGAAATATATGGAATGCTTCAGACTGCTTTTCAACCATCTCGCATGAATCGAGCATCAGTTTTTGAGTGGCATAAGAGATTCAAGGAAGACAGGGAGTCTGAGGGGTGATGAGAGGTGTGGGAGGAGTAAGGAAGTCAATACACCAGAGTTGATTGGCCAAAGAGTTAGGGTTAGGGTTACTATGTTTAGGTTTTAAGGAAGTTTAGGAAGAAATTCCGTCGCAAGAGGCCAGCACTCTTCAAATCGGGACAGTTGCATTTCCACAAGGACAATGCACCAGTCCACAACTCCATCCTTGTCACAGACTATTTGACCAAGATGGGCATCAAGACAGTTCCTCAGCCTCCCTATACTCCAGACCTTGCTCCCTGTGACTTTTGGTTATTCCCTAAGCTCAGAGGCTCTTATTATGAGACAATTGAGGAGATGAAAGAGGCTGTGATGAACGTCACTGACACACTCACACAAGAGGACTTCCATGGAGCCTTCCAAAAGTTGTTGGAATGGTACAACAAGTACATTGCAGCCGGAGGAGATTACTTTGGCGGGGACTAGAGTTTCATGTTTGTACTATCAATAAAAGTGCCCATACGAAAAAAGTCTGGAAACTTATTTAATGATCCTCGTATATCAAAATGAGCCAATACAATTCTAATGATTTTATTGTATTTTTATCCACTTGAACATTTCTCTCTATAACTTCCTCATAGATAAGAATGTTGGGGAGATGATTAAAGTTGAAGCTTGCTATTAATGTTGGTCTTCTCTTTAATTTAAAAACCTCATGGATTCATCAAAGATTTCCTATTGACTTTCTACAATACAAATTAATATTAATGATCAAAGCAAGAAGAAATATTGCAACATAAATATGGAAATTTGAAATTACATAAATTATAAATACATACACACATCTGTGTGTATGTGTGTGTGTGTGGGGGGGCTAAAATCTAAAAATTCCATTAAATCCACTGATAAAAATGCATTAAAAAAAAGGTTTCACATCCAAACACTTTCATCATATTACTGCAAGTTTCATTAGGTATTCTCAATCATCAAATAAATAAGTTGGTTGGTTGGTTGGTTGTTTGGGTTTTATGGCATATCAACCTTTCTAGGTTATTTAACACCAAATCCATTTTTATGCAATTGTTCTATTTCAAACAATTCAGTTTAGCATGAGTACACAATTTAATTGTCAAAAACATTTCTATTTCAAGCTATTCAGTTTATTCAGACAGTTCTAAATCAGCCAATTCAGTTTAGTATAAATATAGATTTTGTTTACACATAGTTAAATATCAAAATAGTTCTATATTAAACCATTCAGTTGAGTGTAAATACAGTTTCAATGTCAAAAACAGTTGGTTGTTGGTTGATTGGGTTTATTGGCATATCAACCTTTGTAGGTTATTTAACACCAAATCTATTTTTATACAAATAAACAGTTCTATTTCAAACAATTCGGTCAAACGTGAGTACACAGTTTAATTGTGAAAAACATTTCTCTTTCAAGCTATTTAATTTATTCAAACAGTTCTAATTCAGCTAATTCAGTTTAGTATTAGCACAGAAGTTTATTAAACATATCAGTTTACTGTAAGTACAGTTTCAATATCAAAAACAGTTCCACTTCAAACAATTAAGTTTAGCATAAGCATGTAATTTCAATGTAAGTACAGTTAAATTGTCAAAAACATTTCTATTTCAAGCTATTCAGTTTAGTCAAACTGTTCTAATTCAAACAATACAGTTAATCATAAGTACGCAATTAGTTCTATTTAACCCATTGATAGGGCCCTATCAGGTACTACCATTCCAGGCCAGAGTGGACCTGGGAGCAATGGCAATGAAGGGATGCTCCACATTCCCCAAAGCTCCAGTATTACTAGAACCTCACCATCAGATTGTTTAGGGTCATATCCAGGACTCTGATTAGTGGGGGGGGGGTCTTACCCCTCTACAGATGTGCAGTCGGTATATTCTACAGTCCCCCTAGCCGACTGAGCAACAAATAAATAAGAGTAGAGAGTGTGAAACTTCAGATTTGAACATTATAGTGGGTAAATTTCTTGATGTTGAGTGCCATAGCAAAAAAAAAATG
>OY757913.1:122795817-122798317 GCA_963585895.1 Sepioteuthis lessoniana | reverse complement strand
TATAGTGCTCCCTCCCAAGATATGAATCACAATTTACCATTAGTTGTGAGTTTTTTTTCATTCTCCACTGTTAAAAATTGTATTGTTTTTAACCAAAGTAATTTCACATGTAGTCCGAGGCACATCACATAATGGTAATCATCTTAGTAAATGAACTCAAAAAGGCTGGATGAGGCTGTTTGTGCTTCACTTTTATAGGTCGATAGAAAGGCGGACAGGGCTGTTTAGCTTTTATAAGGCAACCAGTCTAGGAGAAGGAAAAAAATCATATACCCTACCACATATGGTATAAGAAATAAAGCTAGCTGGCTTAAAATTTGGCTTGAGTTGTAAAATATAAACAATTCAAATAATATTTTTATTGAGGTTTTGAAGATTTGATATATTTTACTTTAATTATTAACAATAGAAATAGAAACCTTTGTTTAAAAAACAACAAAAAAAAACCAAACATATATTTAAATATTCCACTGGTTATTTGTGATACTTTTGGGATTAATTTTAATCACATGTCAATCTATCTGGGGTTATTTTATGCTTAGAGGTGAGGAAATTAGTTTACATATTGACCTTTGACAGCATTTTAGTTGTGGATTTTTAAACAGGATAATAAGAAAACTGTGGAAATGAATCATGAGAATTAAGAACCAGAAAGAAAATGTGTGGGTATTGTGAATATTATATAATGACAAGAGATGCACAGTCAGGGGCACACAGTATCAAACCCCACAGGACAGGCAGTCAGGAGGGAGGGAGAAGCTAAGAGTCAGAGCAGAAGCTGCCTTGGTCACTAGCCCCAAGGGCCAGTGGCTCAACATTGAGAAGTAGTCCTGATCAGCTCTGTCAAAGAAGTACAAAGTGGGGCTCCGAGTATAGAATCACAATGTGGATTAAGAAGATATGGTGTCAATCATAGCAGTCCTCTATCAGTCTTAGTCTCTCTGTCTCTCTCTCTCTCTCATATGCAGCCATTTTGACTATTTCATGGCAATAAAGAAGAGATATATATTTTTATAAATAGAGGTGTTATAATCCTTCATTCCTGATATATATATATGCGGTGCCTTCAATAGTTTCCAGACTTTTTTCGTATGAGCATTTAAAATTGTCGTAGACTCTTGAAAATTCCTTATGTTATTGCATTATATCTTATGAGATGACTGATTAATTTTTATGATTTCAGGTTCAAATGAACAGCTACAGTAGCAATTGGAATACACCCTACTAAAGCCTGATTGTCACTGCTAGTGAATTTCAAAAAGGCAATCTGGATGTGAGGACACATTAGAAGAACGATATGCAATAAAATTCTGTTTTAAACTTGGAAAAAATGATGCCACAGAAACATATGGAATGCTTCAGACTGCTTTTTGACCATCTTGCATGAATTGAGCATCAGTTTTTGAGTAGCATAAGTGATTCAAGGAAGGTAGGGAGTCTGTGAGGGATGATGAGAGATGTGGGAGGAGTAAGGAAGTCAATACATCAGAGTTGATTGGCCAAAGGGTTAGGGTTAGGGTTACTATGTTGAGGTTTTAAGGAAGTTCAGGAAGAGATTCCGTCGCAAGAGGCCAGCACAATGCACCAGTCCACAACTTCATCCTTGTCACAGACTATTTGACCAAGATTGGCATCAAGACAGTTCCTCAGCCTCCCTTTAGTGCAGATCTTGCTCCCTGTGACTTTTGCTTATTCCCTAAGCTCAGAGGCTGTTATGAGACAATTGAGGAGATAAAAGAGGCTGTGATGAACGTCACTGACACGCTCACCCAAGAGGACTTCCATGGAGCCTTCTAGAAGTTGTTGGAATGGTACAACAAATGCATTGCAGCCGGAGGAGGTTACTTCAAAGGAGACTAGAGTTTCATGTGTGTATTATCAATAAAAGAGCCCATACGAAAAAAGTCTGGAAACTTATTGAATGATCCTCATAAGAATTACATACTTTGTATGATTAGATTTACATTTTTGGTGTTTTAGTTGTTTCTTAAGAAATTCTTTCTTTTTTACACATCGTCCCATTGGATACAAATAGTTTTTAAACAAATCTATTTGACTCATAGATGATGCAAATATTATACTGACTCTAGTACTCTGGTATTATAGATAGAAGACAAATCACTGAAAACTGAAGAACCAAAATGATGAGTTGATAAGTAGTTTTTCCCAAAATACTTTTATAAATTTTGTAATTTAGTAACAATATAATGTACAAGTAAGAGAATAATTTTCTGTTTTGATAAATTGTTTTTTAGCCTTTGATTAAATCTGCTTAAGTGACATCAAACAAAATAAATATTTGCGACTAAATTAGCAATCTTTAGATTGGATTAAAATCATAAGTTTAGAGATGTAAAATTTTAATTGATATTTTATTTCTAAATCATATTTGATGATAGTTTAGTAAAAATTAATAGAGTGAAATGAAGTTCTGACAATTTAAAGCAAATAGGAAAATGTTTCAATGAATAAATTTAAGCGGGAGATTTCATATTTGTTA